>JABXWE010102175.1:0-72061 GCA_014611495.1 Limonius californicus
ATATATATATATATATAATATAATATATAATAATATTTCAAATAACCGAGATATCAAACTGATTCGCCTTAGCTGGCTCACCTTGTATAGAATATATCATTTATTACATATTTATCGTCCTAGCTTTAGTCGCCACATTGTTCCTAATTAGACCTTCTATATCTAGAACGTTCATAATATTATTTTCTATTTAATATTGCTAAAATGCTAAGACTTTCTTTGTACATTGTTGATAACACATTTTTTATTAGTATTGGCTTTAAAAAGGGACACATGTTACGGTTGTTGAGTTTACTTTTTATTTTTAATCACCTTACTGTTTATTTTTAATTATGCAATTTTTGTAGTAAAGTATTACTTCGTGAGTAAGAGCATTGTATAAAAATTTACAATTAGTTATCGTCTTAAAACGGCGCCCCTGCCGATGGGACGCCGTTGTGTGGGGCATAATCTACACACCGGCACGTGGCGGCCCTGTAAATATGCATAAATCGTACTATTACGTACAAGACAATGCGCTGAATACGGATTCTTCTTCTTCTTGTTCCTGTAGCTCCTGAGGAGCGAAGGGCGCCCATAGGGCGTTTCTAAAGCAATGTGAATGGCAGGGTTGCTAGGCCTGCGCATTGTTGATTTTAATATTTTCTGTACCGGGTTCTTCCACTTCTTTTTGTCCTGTGCTATAAATTTAGCTTGTCCCCATGTCTTGTTCTGTAGTTGGAGGTCCTTAGCAACATTTCCTTTCCATATGTCCTTCGGTCTACTATTAGGAGCGTTTTTGTTGAACGTTTTTATTCAACTCGCAAATAAGATAAGCTTAACATATTTCTTGTATACTTATCGTAAGGGTGGTGTGTTGGAATTGAGCCGTGCATGGACCATTGACAGACGATGGTCGCAAATAAGCGACACCACATATGGAAACATAACAAAGAAACGGACTCGCCAATCTGTTGCTATTATTAAGTACTGTAGTGTAACTTACCGGGGGGCCCACCCCTTTCACTCCTTTGAACGGGCAGTTTACTGATAACACTTGGATGGAATAATTAACCCTTTGAACACCTGAAAACCAGTAGCATTGGCGCACTCTCGAAAGAGTCAATAGGGGACAAATACCGTCCACCTATGTCTCTGTGACACACGTTGAATTGCAAAGAACGTATATGTCACAGGATTCTGGAGTCTACTGCCCCGTGTACAACCTGTGACAACCGTGCGAACTGCCCAACACGAAACATGTAACACAGGATTTACTGCCCCTTTGGAGTCTACTGCTTCTGGCAGTTCCTTAAAACACCGTGGCTAGCCGCACTTGTACAAGTTTTCAATATCTCCTGGCCAAACTCCGAGAACTCTCAATCATAACCACACTCATATAACGAGCAATACTGATCAGCAATCACACTTTATCTAATTGTAGCTACATACCAGAATATACAATCACTAGTGCACTATAATAATTAGCTAGCTACATGCATAACACATGCAACCTCAACAAGACGTCAAAACCATCTCCCCTCTCATACTCGGGCTTTCTTTCGTCCGCCCCCTTACTTAAAACGACTCCTCCGTATTTCCACCCTCTTGAGGTCAAGAATGCGACCCTAGAAATCTCAGTTACTTACGCACACATGCCAAAGGTGGATTTTATTCAGATGTTGTTACACTTTGAAGGAACAGTTTACATTTATTTATTTGAATCACTAAAATATATACAGTTTATCCCCAAATTAAATTTATACACCTAACACTACCTCTCTTTCGTTTTCCTTGTGTATTAAAATCCAGTGCTTGCTTTGTGAAGTTACTGGTTGGTTTCCGCAGTGTATGGCCTATCCATTCCCATCGTCTTTTCTTGATTGTTATTTCAATCATTTCTTCTTCTGATATTTGCCACAGCTGTTGGTTTATTATTTTTTCCGGCCAGAATATGCGATGTATGTATATGTCTAAGACACAGGGCCTATTTTTCTAATAGGCCCGATAGGCCCGTGCCTAGGGCCCCTGAGTCAGGGGGGCCCCACGCTCGACCCAACTGTGACTACTTAAAACAACGGTTTATTTATATTTTAAAATTATTTGATAAATTTAGCTACCATTTATTATTTATTATTATTACGATCCGTAATCCAAATTCGACTACCAGTATACGGAAAAGCAAAAAATGTTTTGAAGAAAGGTCTTCTTCTGAGGAAGTTGGTTTTGTGGGACATGAAAACTTTAAAATAAACACTTTTTTTTGTAATTTGCGACAAATTAGTCATGGAGTTAAAAAGAAGGCAAGAATCTTACAATTCTGTTAATGATATTTTCAATATATTTTTTGTGGATAATTCCAAAGGGGATTTCAAAACAAGTCTTAAAAATATTGAACAATATTACAATCAGGATATATCGATGTAAATGACCTAGAAAATGAATTAATGCAATTTAAGGAAATGTGTAAATCTAGCAACATTGTTCAAAATCCTGAAAAAATGTTAGAGTTTTTAATCGAAACTAACACTGTCTCAACATTTTCCACTGTTGAAATATTACTTACGGATATATTTGTCAATACCAATAAGTAACGCGATGAACAATCATTTTCCACTTTAAAAAGGGTAAAATCATATCTTAGAAACTCTTTGAACCAAGATAACCTATCATCTTTAGCCCTTCTTAACGTGGAAAATGAGGTACTAGAAAACATAGATTCTAATGAAATTATAAACCAATTTGCGGAAATAAAAATGCGAAGAAAAATTTAAATATTTTAATTTAATGCGCTTTAGGCTAGTAGGAATGTTGGTTTTGTATTTTTGTTTCTCTATTAGACATTTGTGTCCTGTGTTGGTTCTATTATTTTATTTATTTTGTGTTATATCTATTTTATGTTGACAAAATGATATAAATGTTGGTTTTTGACAATACTACTTATTGTTATTGTTTTTTTGTTGTATTTCTGACACCAAGTTGTTCGCCTGCGCCGCTATTAATGCTTTCCTAATCCTACGAGGGGGCCCCAGAAGGTATATGAGCCTAGGGCCCACTAAAACCAAAAATAGACACTGCTAAGACATTGTGTGTTAACCCTTTAGGGGATTGTGTTGAATAATAAAGTTGTTTCAAATGTCTACGTCATTTACTTGTATGTTAAGGACAATAAATGATGAACCACCCTCGTATATACATTCAAGAATTTCAATATTCCCATCAGTTCTAATAATTGAGCTTTTACTGTTTGTTTTGAAAAACAAAAGTTTTCTAATAAAATAAATATATCCATTTACAAGGTGACACAGTAAAGTGGCTGAAGGCGAGGCAACTCGTATAACAGCCTTTGCCTTGTAATTTGTATGACATGTATTTTATATAGCAATAAATATCTTGAAAATTGACAGTAAAGTAAAAATTACATCAGACTGCATGGTATTATGCAATCGTATTCGTATACATATTCAAGAAATATGTAAAAACCTTTATATTTCAATTTATTAAAGCGCCCCCGTAGAGGCTTCCAAAAATTGCCTTAGCGGCCGGTATTTCACGGCCTCTAGGCGGGGTATTGGTAAAAGTTTTCAACTAGCAATAATCGCACCTCGGATTAACCTCATTGGTTACGATATCGCCTCTGCGCAAAGCTAAAGCTTAGGTTCAATAACTTTATTTTATAAATAACCCATAATGTAACATTATAAGGGACAAATGATCGTTTTGCCATCTATATCTACCGTAAAATATTGCTATTAGCCGTAGTAGGTTTTCTAAACTCTTCGCGTGTTATCATATACAAAGCTACCACGAGATGGCACCACTACTACAGAGTTAAAATTTATTTGCTCCTGAATGACATAAATAATTGACTTTTTTAAACGGAAAAGGTTTTCTTATTTATGTTCAAATGTAATTTATTAGAAACCGTTTTCGATGCCACTGTAAGCGGTTTAAAACGTATTTTACATAAATTAAAAAATTTGGAATATTTGAACAAGGTATACAATTGCTGACGTAAGATATTAACATTTTATTATGAACTGTAAAACATAATTACGGGCAAATGCAAAATAAGAAAATTAACGAATCTAAGTTTACTACTGTAACGTTTTTAATTCACTTGGCGGAATTAATAAAATATGCATTAACGCAAAAAGAGGACCTTGAAGTGTTCAGTTATACAATATTCATTTATTTATTTCGTGGTAGTTATATACAGGACGTTTATCACGATGCATCTGAATCAAATATAGTTTTACAGCTAAAATTGCGTACAGATTGACGTTCGTAAAAGGTTTTTCCCTTTGTTGAACGTGCCAATCAGAAAAGCCCTGTTTTAAATTGTATACCCTGCAATATGTCTTCAACTGCAGTTATTTAACTCGAATTAGTTAATTTTAAAAATGCCAAAAAGGGTCAAGAGACGTTCGATAATCGACATGTATACCCTTCATAACAATTTTGAACAAATTCTAAGAAGTGAGAAAATGTAAAATTAAACGACCTATTGCTATGACTATACAACAATATATTTTTTATATTTGTCCCAGAATTAAATTTTGCGAATAACTGAAACTGAATATCTATTTTTGCAGCTTTACTTTTTATATCGATCTGTTTCATTTTTATTCTAAGGAATCTTAGTAATTTTGGTATGGCATGGCTTATGATATATGGGTGCTGTTTACGCATACGAACAATTTGACGGACGTGTGCAGAATAAGCAAAATTGTAGTAGCAGCAGCGGAAGAAAGTGGAGGTTATGTCATGTCATGGACAATAAAAATAATGATATAATCCATTCACGATTGATTTGCCATCCAACAGGCTATGGAAATCTGGGGGAAAGTGTGGTATCATTGAAATTTGTCAATTAATTAAGTTGGGTTATGTTATTTTTTCTTGGTGGAGGTTATGTTTTTTGAAAGCAGGCAATGTTGCCAGTGTGAAGTCTGGCCTATCTCTTTTATAATAGTTGAAAGCTTTCACAATTTGTAGTTTCATAAGTTTGAAGGATAACTTTCACCATTCTGACAATTAAGTAGGTATAATATATTATGTGTTTTATTAATTCTAAACTTACTAGATTATTTTAGAAAAGTAGGGGACTCTAGAGCTGGCAACAGGGCAATTTCATTTTGACATTGCTAGAAATCAATCAAATAATATTTAAGAAAGGCAACTTAAGAAAAAAAAAACACAGCCTGCTGGATGGCAAATCAATCGTGAATAGTGTATATCTATAGTTTTAATTATAGAACCAATCACTTTGAATTTTTTATATAAGATGATTCCAAATTACTTATTCTGTAAAAAATATTGTATCTTCTTTATATGTATACGTATAATAGTACCGAAAACAATGGAAGCGGTGATACAATATTTAAAATAAAATATTTATCAGCCATAACAGTTTACAAGGGAGTAATTACATTAACATTAGCCTTTACATTATTGTAGTAAGAAATGTATTACCATTTGGCGTGAATTAATTGTTGAATTCGTTCTGGTATGGAAGCAACTATTTTCTTGCAGTTTTATATAATTTCCTCGTCCCGGAACCACACCTGGATAACTGCTTCTACCATCTTGCTTTTGTTGTGTAGTCCATTCTCGAAACCCTAACCTTTCAAATGCCCCACAAATTCTCCAGTGGGTCAAATCCGGCGAATCCTCGGCCAGTCGATGAGAGTGATACCTTTGATTTGTGACACAGAGCCGAAACTTGCTGGAAAATTGCTTCACTGCCGGGTACAACTTTCTCCGAGTTGTTGAACATTTGACGTCCCAGTAGCAAGGACTATATATACTAATATATAGCCCTTGCCGGTAGCTCTTTTTACTTTACGCTATTCCTCATCCCTTCGATTGGTACGAGAGCTCCTGATCCCATGTAGGAAAAGCAATCCCAGAACATCTTTTTTTTAAATATGTTTGATTGCCTGGTCAATATAAACCTCTGTAAGTTTTTCGTTGTTGGATTTCCTGATGCGTCGTAATTGCTGCCCCTGCTTTAAAAAGTGAGTCTAACTGGAGAGCAACACCTTCCTCCAATCGTCTACAGCCCAACTAGCATATTGGAGCAATTAACAGTTACCTTTTTTAAGATCGGATTGGTTTCTTCCCGATTCAATGAAACTGCGTCGTACTGTCTAATCATGAATTGTCACTCCATCAGAAGTTCAGTCTTGCTGTAAGTCGAAACTTTTTTTCCTGGTCCCGATTTAAATTGCTTCAGCTCTCGTAGTTGTCTTTTTCTTTCTTCCACATTTTGCATTTCTCTGCACTTCAATCGACCCAGTTTTACTTTTCAGTGTTAGAATTTTGTTCCTGCAATATCCCTCTGTATCACAGAAATATACTGACTTAATGTAACAATCTTCTCTCGATTCGTTACCGAAATATCCATCATGCAAAGCAACGCCAACCCTTTTGAAAAATAACAACTTCATTGCTTCATTTATAATGAGAAAAAATAAAAATTACGAGAACAGCCTTTTAAGCTTTTACAAACGACCACTAGGCGGCACTATTGAGATGTGTAATTATTATTTATTTTTTTTGTTATTATTTTTTTAGCAAAGAGTACTTACATTTGACATTTTCACAAAATCGTCGCGATTGTAGTACTTTTAAATTATATATTTAATTTTTTATATTTATTTTTTCAGCCTTTATAACAATTTCCAAGCAAATTAGGTCAACGATACTGTCAATAATCAACACTGGCCTGTTCTCTCCTTTAACTCTCTGTTAGCCGATTCTTTCAAAAAGAAAGAAAAAAGAGTGTGTTCGATGTTTTTGGTTTTTTTTTTGGTTACATTTTTATCCTAATTAGAAATCATATTGTATGTATAATTTAAGAACAGCTCAATAGAAAATGACTACCTACCTTCTTTCAGGTTGAACTCTATTAACTCCGAGCTGCATGTAAATCTGTTCAGATAAAATGATTACGAATTTTAGAAACAACGCAAAGTACAAACCTTTACAACTTTACAAGGTTTAGGCAACAAGACAATACCATGGAACAAGTACACAGTGTGATTAACAAAATCAGTCAAGCATGTGTAGACAGAAACTACTGCTTAACGGCCTTTTTAGACGTAAGCCAGTCTTTGATAAGGTCTCACACAGAATATATATTATCCTGGAATACCATCTACATAAGAGGTACTTTATGGTAAAGTACGGACGAGAAACAACTGAACTCTTCCCAGTGCAATCAGGAGTCCCGCAGGGTAGCGTACACGGCCCTATCCTCTACGTCTTGTTTACAGCTGACCTACCAGCAAAGACACAACAACAGCCTCGTTCGCCGACGATAAACCGATAATGGCAAACCACCCCGATCCTAACGTAGCAGCAAACCTCATACAACAACACCTCAACAAGATTCAAAACTGGACAAGAATATGGAGAATAAAAATAAATAAATTGAAATCAACACAGGTAACATTAACAAAATGTAGAGGCAACACCTCTCCCTTAACTCTAAATGGGCAATCCTACCCCAATCTGTAGCATGAAATACCTATGTATACACCTGGATAGAGGACTTACCTGGAAAACGCATATCCACAATAGACGGAACAACTTGAATGTAAATTTAGAGAGTACTACTGGCTTGTAGGAAGACGATTTAAACTCACACTAACCAACAAATTATTGATATATAAAGTTGCTCTCAAGCCTCTATGGACTTGTGGAGTGCAGTTGTGGGGAGTAGCAGCCAAATCACACCTGGAGATTGTGGAGAGACTCCAGTCAACAGTTCTACGCACTATAACAAACGCATCGTGGTACATGCCAAATGATGAACATCTCTAAAACAACCCGAGCACGATGCGGCCTTGCGTTGTCGTCAAGAAAAACAAAATATTCCCGTCCAACAGCGTTGAGACGGTTCAGAACATGGTCCATAATGATCTCTTGGCATAACGTTGGCCCGTCAGTGTACCATTAAAGATATGGAGGTCAGCACGCCAACCTAAATAAATTCCAGCCTGTACCATAAGACCACCGCCAGCGCCAGGTGTCTTTGTTGAGCCACAGTTCTTGCAGGATATCTCAGGGGATGGTATGAGGTAAGTCCTACCTCAAACAATCAATTTCTCACAATTTGGTTGGAGACTCGATTTCCTGTGGCATTCTGCAGCATTTGCTGCAGATGTCAAACAGTTGAAAAGGGGTGCATTCTTGCATTAATTACCAGAAGTCGATCCTTACGAGGTGTTGTGATGCGGAAAGATCCTCTTCTGGACCTCCTTGCAGTCGTACCTGTTTCTCTAAAGCGCGAAAGGCACGTGAAATTACACTCTGCGTGGTTCCTACATATCAGTAATGTCGACCTGGCGATTTCCTCTTTCGTGCATGGCAACGGCTAAATTTCGTTGTTCTATTGTTAAATGGTTTCTCTGCTATGTTGTTTATTATTAACAACATAAATGTAACACACGAATACAAAACAATCAACAAAAAAGATCTTAAGAAGACAGGAAAGATTATTCAATCACATCAATAGCAACAGTTCAGATGTTCGCTTTCTTGGATACTAGTGTTGATTTTTAATTTAAATCGCAGTTAAGAATAGAACAGTATCATAATCTGTTTGAAGGTTTGGAGGGCCATAGCTCAAAATGGCAGGTGGGCGAACACAGCCAGCTGTTGCCCAAATGTATAGGATGAGCCAAAGTAGAATTCCTCGACTTTGGAATTACTTTTTGGAAATTGGAGATGTTCTGCGAAGACACGAACAACATCGGTCAGCATCAACAACACCTCGAGATGATCGTTACCTTGCAACTTGCAGGTAGAAATCGAGCTCTTACTGCAGTCCAGCTTTGATGTGAGGTTGCTGCTTCTACTAGAATGCTGGTATCAACACAAAATCGTGTCATAACGTCGACTTATATGCTGGAAGACCACTGGTTTGCATTCCACTTTCTACAAATCATAAAGTAGCCCGCAGAACGTACACAAAGGAGCACCGAATTAGGGCCATAATGACTGGGGAAGAGTGTTGTTTAGTAAATAGTCAAAATTCATTTTGCAACCAGACAATAGGCGTGTTTTAATTTGGCCTGCACCCGGAACACGAAATAAACACTAATTTGTCCGGGAACGGCCACAATAAGAATGTGATGATATGATTGCATAGGCCTGGATAAGTACTGGAGGAGATCCGAATTTTTATTTTTTTATCAGAATAGCTTTCTTAGGCATCTGGATGAGATAGTGCGACCCATTGTTTAGTATTGGAAGAACAATTCGTGATTCTAGAAGATATTGCTCGAACACATCGAGCAAACATTGTGGACAACTAGTTTAATGAAATGGGAATCGATTATTATTAAAATATAAGTATGAATTTCAACGAAGTAAGGCAGCAAACAATTAACAAATCGATGGAATGGATTGGCGAGCAAATTTCTCTGATGGTAATCCAATCGAATATGCATAGGATGCCTTAGGAAGACGTATTGCTGCACGAAGTATCCCACCAGCGACAATTCTGGAACTTCAAATTGCTGTCAGCGAGTAATGGGGTACGATTCCACAAAAACTCTTGGACAATTTGACTAAATCCATGCCAACATGATGGCAAGCCTTTTTAACTGTTCCTGAAGATCATACTCATTATTAACTTTTGTTTTTTGTAGCAATTAATGAATATTAACGTGTACAGATTAAAGATTTCTATACTTAGTCGTACACATCAACTTTGTAATTTATACCCTACAGCGACGATCGCATTAGAACTTGCACAAATAAGTTTAAATGCTACAAAAAGCTTCCAGTTTATTGTTTAAAAATGTTGCAGTGGAAATGTTTCAACATATTTGTAAGTAATATTGTAACTGCCAGTTTTTTTATTATTATTAATTTTGTTGAATATCGTTTAACTGTGTTAAGCAGTGAAATAATTTGAGATTTCCTAATATTTATTCTTATAATATAATTTATAGTACATCAGGGGCGATATTTAATTGTTTGTCTCAGGGCAAGAAGTAGTCTATCGACCTGCTTGTGTCAATGGAAGGACGCTCAAGAATCATTGTTCCAAGAATTACATGCCTCCTACGGAGAAATTACATAATTATTCAGAAAGCTTATTATATGTCCAAATTAGGACTTACAACAAAAAATTGGTAGTCTCATTCATATTACATCTGTAAGACAAGTGTTAATTTCCAAACGATTTCAACATGTGGCTAGTTAATGACTATTAAATATTAATGTGATGTCGTTAATTATAACGTTTTCAAAAAATCGTAGCGATTAGTCATTTTTAAATTACATAAGATGCACATACCTAAATACAACCATAGGCAAATAAACACTGTATTTGTCTATGCTATAGCCAAAGAGCACTATATTGGTACAATATAGTAATGTTTCCTATAACGTAATATTCGAAAAGAGGAAAGTTTACAGGTAAAAGTCTAAGTACTGATCTTATAGTAAAGTACTCGTGCAACTACTTGTAAATTTGTAATAAATATTTTATTTTAATACGTTTCATGTACTACGAGGGTAGCTTAAGTTTTTACAAACGACCACTAGGTGGCGCTATTGAGATGTGCCATTACTATTTTCGTAAAATTTGATATTTGTTATTGTGAAAACAGTGGCAGTTTAGAAATTAACCGAGTAGTTTGTTTACAGGGAGCGTTTAAAAAATACCTCAGCAACAATGCATCGAATCGCTTCGTTCAATTTTTGGTATTGAAGCACCATCAGAAAAGACTGTTTACAATTGGATTGCAGATTGATTGAAGAAGATCGGCATGTGACTTACAGTGAGATAGAGGCATCCTTAGGCATATCGAAGACTGAAATACATTCGAACATTTAGCTGTGAAAAAGATCTGTTCCTGGATTCCGCGTAATTTGACCTAAGCTCAAAAAAGGCTCGTGGTGATTTGTGTAAGGAAATGCTCAAAAAATTCGACCGAAAAACTTCAAAATCCGTATACAACATCGTAACACGTGACGAAACTTGGATATATTCGTATGAGCCGGAAACTAAGCAACAATCCACTGTTTGGGTGTTCCAAGATGAACCGAATCCCACAAAAGTTGTTCGTTCACGGAGCACTTCCAAGAAAATAATCGCTTGTTTCTTTGGTTGTACTGGATATGTCGCAACAATTCCTTTAGACTTTAGAGGATCGAAGAACAGTTAACGCTGAATGGTATACAACAATTTGTTTACCAGAAGTCATCGACGAAATCAGGAAAAACAACAACGTGCTTCAGCGAGATGGAATGTACATTTCTAACGTCCTTTTCCAAACGCTCCATAAACTCTTTAACAGCATCTTCGCCGCGATAATTTTCGAATTTTGACGGAACGTAGGAGCACTTAAGGTTATAATAAGTTTATGGTGTCCAATTTGTTCGTTTGTGCTTGGGAGCACATATTACCTTAATCTGCCATTGTGCCACACCAAACATTTACATAAAAAACTCATTGAAAATAGGTTACACGTATCCAGTTTTGCCTCATCGCTAAATAACTCACAATTTAAAAACATGGATCCAGAAGAAGTTGATTCTGAAAGAAATTACAAAAATGTAACCTGCTCCGAGAGATATTTTCATGCAGTTCGTGCACCAAAGTATGGTAACAGGGATGAAATACTTTTGCTTGCTGAATTCTTCTAAGTGAAGTTCTACTAATACCCACATTTGTGCATAGATCTATTGACTTATGTGCGAATTCTCATTCACTGCCTCTAACTCTGCTAGTTTATTTTTCCTGTTCGTAATCGTTCTGGGCCTAGATCTTTTGGAATTAACAAATTTACCTTCGTTTCTCAAAGAAATTTCAAGCCGTTATATTTGTGAGATTGTGGGCTTCTTGTTGACTAGCGCCTGATATATAAATTGACAGCTTGACTTAATATGAACTTGAAAACTGACAAACTTTAAATACGGGTATATCAAATAAAGCAGCACAAAGTACAAACATGTGTAAATGGAAGGACACTGAAGATTCATAGCTCATGTATAGAGATAATACGAGGGCAGCCTTATAAGTTTTTACAAACGACCACGAGCTGGTGCTATTGAGATGTGTCATTACTATTTTCGTAACATTTGACATTTGTTATTGTAAAAACAGTGGCAACTTAGAAATTGACCGAGTAGTTTGTTTACAGTGAGCGTTTAAAAAAGGTAATTGTCTGAAACAATGGAAATTTCACGTGAAGGTTTTTGTTGGATGATTATTTACGATTTTAGTAAAGGCCTAACTCAACAACAATGCATAGAATCGTCTTGTCTAACTATTGGTAATGAAGCACCATCAGAAAAGACTGTTTACAATTGGTTTGCAGAATTTCGTCGTGGTCGTGCGTCCGTCAGTGATGAATTTCGTGAAAATCGGCCAAAATCGGTTGTTATTCCAAAAAATATCGATGCTGTACGCAACATGATCGAAGAAGATCGGCATATGACTTATAGTGAGATAGAGACATCCAGTTTGCATGAACATTTAGCTATGAAAAAGATCTGTTCCCGATGGATTTCGCATAATTTTACCGAAGCTCAAAAAAGGCTCGTGTTAATTGGTGTAAGGAAATGCTCAAAAAATTCGACCGTGGAACTTCAAAATCCGTATACAACATCGTAACCGGTGACGAAAGTTGGATATACTCGTATTAACCGGAAACTAAGCAATAAGTGTGGTGGTAGCTCAGTTGGTAGAGCGCTCGCTTTCTGAATAAAACGTCGGTTCTGGCTTGGGTTCGAAACCCAAGCAGAACTATGCAAATTTATAAAAATCTAGTCTGCAACCCACCACACACAATTTCCCAATTCGGCTTGCAACCGTGGGATCTTAATGCTAAAAACCTTCTCTGGAATTTCTGTCGTTCGGATTCGACGTTAAACTGTAGGTCCCCTGTGTTTCTACCTTAGCGCTGAGGAGAAACACGCGGCAGAGAAGAGGCCGATGCCCAGCAGTGGGACGGAAAGGCTGTTGATGATGATGATGATGAAGCAATAATCCACTATTTGGGTGTTCCAAGATGAACTGAATCCCACAAAAGTTGTTCGTTCACGAAGCACTTCCAAGAAAATAATCGCTCGTTTCTTCGGTTGTGCTGGACATGTCGCAACAACTCCTTTAGAGTTTAGAGGATCGAAGAACGGTTAACGCTGAATGGTATACAACCATTTTTTTGCCAGAAGTCGAGGACGGAATCAGAAAAAATAACCGAAAACGTCGGAACGTTCTTCATCCTGACAATGCCAGCTCTCACACAGTACGTCAAACAACTGATTATTTGAAGGATAAAAACATCGAATTAATGTCTCATTGCCCCTAGTCACCTGATTTATCGAGTAACGACTTCTTGTGTTCCCTAATGTCAAACAAAAAATGCGTGGACAGCGATTTTCATCACCTCAAGAAGCTGTTGAAGCCTTCAAAAACCATGTTTTTGAGATACCAACTTCAGAGTGGAAAAAATGTTTCAAGAATTGGTTTGAACGCGTGCAAAAGTGTATAAATCTTAAAGGCGAATATTTTGAAAAGCCATAAAACAGTTTGTTCCAAAAAATTTTTTTTCTTTCCTAGTTTTTGTAAAAACTCGTATAATTCAGAAAGCCTATTTATATCACAATTATCGCTTACAACCAAAAACTGGCTGTCTTATGAATATTAAAGTTTGTAAGTGTAAATTTCAAAACGATTTTCACATGCTACTGGCAGGGACTATACATAGAATAATGTAGAACTTATATTTATACTCAGTGAAATCGCAACACCAAGAAAAGGTAGGCATTTTTGACCAAATTTGGCAGAAACGTTTAACCACTAAAAGGCAGCAATTGATTAACATTTCATTCATATGGATCAAGTGATAATGGCGTATCTTTCAATTTCGACTTATGGCAACAAGAAACTGGATCTCCAGTACCAGATCAATTGCCGATCAATGGTTAGCCAACGAAGGTCATCTTGTAACCCTTCGAACGGTTTACCGCAGAATCTGAGCTTTCGACTTGCAATCCTATCGGCCACATCTTGTGTTACCACTAACGGCTCAACACCGACAGCAACGTTTGGAGTGGTGTAGACTGCACTGGATCCTAGAGTGGCATAGGGTGGTGTTCAGGGATGAATCCCGATTCTGTTTGGGGATGCATGATGGCCGTATGAGGGTCAGACGAACACGTGGGGAACGTCGCAATGTTGAATTTTCTGTTGCGAGGCATGTGCACCAAACTGTGGGGATTACGGTATGGGGTGCTACAACTTATGGGAGTAGGTCCCGTTTGTTAAACATCCGATACAATATGAACTCCCAGCTATATGTGGATGAGGTGGTAGAACCCCATATTTTTCCATTTCTTCAGCAGTTGGAAGACCCACTTTTCCAGCAGGAGAATGCCCGTCCCCATATTGCAAGACGTTCTATGAACCGATTTGCAGAGGATAATGTCAATCTCTTGCCGTGGCCACCCCGATCTCCCGATCTTTCGCCAATAAAGCATGTTTGGGACATTATGGGGAGAAGACTGAGGAACATGCTGCATCCTCCTCAGACCCTGCAAGCTTTACCGCGCGAATTACAAGTCGCTTGGGACACAATACCTCAAGAGGAAATCGACCATCTGCTAGAATCGATGCCACGAAGAGTGGGAGAGTGTGTAACCAATAGGGGGGGACCAACTCATTATTAATAAAAATTATGTTAATATTTTGTTCTTTTTCTTTAAAATGTTAATCAACTGCTACCTTTTGGTAATTAAACGTTTCTGCCAAGTTTTGTCAAAAAATTCCTACCCCTTCTTGGTGTTGCGATTTCCACGTCACTTGAGTATATTTAATTCTCGTTGCTTAATAACATTAAGTCTGACATTTCATATACCTTGCCAGCGCCAGCGTAATATTTAAATTACAAACTGAAACAGATTACATGGGAAGTATAAACGCTTAGAAGATTCATACCATAAATTTTGAAAAACCAATATTCTGAAAAAGTTGTCCTTTTTGAAGCAGTACGTTTTCGGTTTTGTTTGTTAATAACTAATTTCATTAAGGTGAATTCACCAACTTCTGAAATATGAAATGTCGCGCGCACACAAACGTTAATACATTTTCAAAACCTCTTTAATAGGTTATTAGAAATTCAAAACTTTACTTTGCATAACAGAAAATGTTCGCAAGTCGCATTCATTCGTATTAGCAATATATTCAGATAAAAATCCATTAATATAAATAAAAATAAAATAATTTGATTGGAATTTTATATGCAATTTTCTTAAATTATTAATGGTGCCTCCGCCAGTACTGTATGGAAATCTAAAACAGATTTGGTTGAAGGTGGCGTTGTGGAACACCCTGCAGAGCATATCCATTGAGGAACAACCCATTAAAATTATAATTATGCTGTTCCCATTAAGAAAGCGCAAGTTTAATACGTTAGGCCTTGAATTACGTGTGCAGCTTATGAATGCCTATTAGAAAGTAAAATTAACTATTGTGTAAAGCAAAGCAAATAAGAAATTGGGGGAAAAAATGGAATCGAAGTCAGTAGCACAGCAATACGAGGCGGTGTAGGACAACCAGTTTTCTCACTTTTATTAGCTTTGAGGATTTTTAGAAATTTCTTAATTATTTGGTAATCGCATACGAGTTACGTTTGTTCCCTTAGGCTTCCTTCTGTTTTTTCATCAACAGCTAGTATTGCGCCAGAGGCACATTCATTTATGTCTATGTTTTTAAAATGAGGATCAAATTTATGCAGTACGATAATTTGTTTTAGTAAAATTTCAGTTTTTCTCTAAATGGGGAGCAGAATAGAATATGCTTTGCCGAACCAGTTTTGCTTGGGAGTGGACGAATCCCCAAATCCCCCTTGCATGCAAGGCTACTATAAGCATTTATCACTTAATACTGTTATTTTTAGTTTCATTATCTTCCTGCATCTACATCCAAGCTGTGAAACTTTGTTTGGCGCTTTCATTTTGTCGATAATAAACTTGTTCAAAATAATTTTGTTATAAGTGGATTTAAGTTTACTTTGGGAGAATAGGTTGTTATCGATAATCATTCTTGCTTCTATTCTTAAGTAGTAAATATAACACAAATTATGTTTTTAATTATGTTCAGGCAGATTCGGAATTATAGGGGCCTCGGTGGTCTAGTACGGGAACGCATTGCCACTCGAGGCCACACTGAATTGCAGTCAATCCGCTGTGCGATCGCGTATCAGCTGGGGCGACCGCATTTCGCTTAGTTAAGTTTAGGGTGCATATTGCATGAATGTTTAGTGTGTAAGGGACGCCCGCACCCCCCTGAAGTAATGCGAAAGCGGTTCCGGGGGGGGGGCGGTAGTATGAATGATGGGAAAACAAAGATTCGGAATTATGGCAGAAATATAGGAAATTTCTGAAATAGTCAAAGTACGCCAGCTGTATTTTTAATGTAATATGAAGCATTTGAGGTATTGTTTATTTTACAGTAAGTAAAGGGCGCTTGTATAATTGCTTTATTAAGTCGTTCTCATGGTTTGTTCTTGGTCTTTGTATTTGGTAGCAATTCTCTGAATCTCTTCTGCGATAGAGGGAATTTTCAGGTCATTATGGAGCGTCTGGTTGCTGATGTACCATTAGCCGTCCGCTATTATTCCCAGGACTTTGGATTGGAATATTTGTATGATTTTTAGGTTTGTTGACCTGACGCATGCCCATAACTGGTGCCCATATGTCGATATTGGTTTAATCATAGATTTATATAACAGTAGCTTGTTACTTAAAGAGAGTTTGGATGTTCGACCAACAAGTCAATACATTTGTTTGGATGTGTTTTTTTCCAGGTGAATCTTTGGTCCAGGATGAGTCCAAGGTATTTCGCGTCCGTTTTAGTAGGTACAGGTACATCATTAATTGTTGCAGGTAGGCAGGTGTTGTGCTTGGTGGTAAATGTAACTTGGACTGATTTTGTTTGGTTGACCTTTGTTCTCCATCTGTTGTACCATTCGGTGAGGAGGTCCAGATGAGCTTGTTGATTTTCGAAAGCCAATATTGGGTTTTCACTTACAGATAATACGGTTACGTCGTCGGAAAATGAGGCAATTATAGTGTTATTTATTTGGGGTATAACGGTATTAGGAATAGGAGAGGTCCAAGAACACCACCTTGGGGGACACCTGATTCGATAGGATGGTAGTTGGATTGGCAGTCATTATGTGAGAAGTTTCTGTCGGTTAAGTAAGATTTTAAAAGGAGTTAAAAATTGCTGGATAATGTGCTTTTTATTTTGTAGAGAAGACCCGCATGCCACACTTTATCAAATGCTTGTGAAATATCAAGAAATTACTGCATTACAGAATTTATTGCTTCTATAGTCTTGGCAATTACGTTGACTATCCTATGAACCTGTTGAATTGTAGAGTGACATGCACGGAATCCGAACTGATGATTAGGTAGTAGTGTCAGAGAGCTATGCCCTTCATAGATCCTTTTTAGTAGGAGTCGTTCGAATACTTTGCTTGTTAAGGGGAGAAGGCTAATAGGTCGATAAGATGCTGGTTCGTGTGGAGGTTTTTGAGACTTGTGGATCAT
Source organism: Limonius californicus (assembly GCA_014611495.1). NCBI lineage: Eukaryota > Metazoa > Arthropoda > Insecta > Coleoptera > Elateridae > Limonius > Limonius californicus. The sequence goes on from JABXWE010102175.1 coordinate 17,563, forward strand.
GATGATTTAAGCGTATTTCCATATTATGAGAAAGTAGGATAAACTTAACAACCAGTTAAAGATGACTGTTAGAAGAACTACCGATTTTCGGGGTAATTGCTTTAATATTTGTCCAGCTATTATGTGGTAACCTGGGGCCTTATAAGGGTTTTACAGGAAGAGAAGTGTTCTACTTCGTTGTCAATGCCACCTGGCTCGGATTGAAACACTTCAGTAAGATGCGTTGCAAAAGAATCAACCTTGTCTTTGCCGATGTGCGCCTATTCACCCTTAAGTTTACGGATTGGGGGTACGGGTAGCTGGGGTCTATTTAGTTTTTTGTTGCCTTCCACAGTGTGTGGTCATCTGGGGAGAAGTTGGAGATGTATTGTTTGAAGATATTGTTTTGGGATTCTTTGAGCGCTGTTTTTAATTCTCTGGATAGCCTATTGTAATGTTGGTCAGCAGTGTTTCTTGCCCTTTGCCATTATTTCTAGCGTTTCGGAGCTATTAGTTGACGGATGTGCTGCTTCATCCAGATCTTCGGGGGATTTTATTCGTAACTTATGTTTGCTTCAATGTAATCCTAAAAGTTATTCCAGTCAGTATTTTTTTTAGGTTAACTTAGGGGTAGACGACTTATTGACGATAGTTGTGTTGATGCTGACGGCGGTTGGGTATGGTCAGATGAAAGATCAAGGTTGATTCTACTATACACTTGTTTCTAGGGATTGCATCTGTTATAAAGAAGTCAAGTAGGTCGGGGAGCTTGCTAGGGTCTGTCGGCTTATAAGTGGGAACTGCGTTAGTAAAGTGGTCGTAATTGCTTTCGGTCATAGTAGGTAGGAGGTTTCGGCTTTTTGTGGTAACAATTATCGAGCCCCAATGTGCATGTTTGGCGTTCCGATCGCCCCCTACGACAAACTTGTTTCCAAGGGTTTGAAAGAAATCTGTGTATTCCTCCGATGATATCCTTTGTTGTGGTGGGTTGTAGATGGTACTAACCTTAATGTTCCATGGCAGAGTTCTTGCTTCAACAGTTGTTGCATGAATTGTGTCTGTTTGGTATTTGGGTAGCTCATGGTGGGAGATTGATTTTCGGATAATTACTGCAGATCCTGTATAGACAGTATTGTCAGGGTAAGGAGTATGGTATATGGAGTATTGCGGAATAAGCAACGTTGTTCGATCTGTAAAATGAGGATTGATTTGTTGCGACTGATTTTGGCAGTTTGCTACTCTAGGCCTATTTCTTGTTGCTATTAGGTTTCTGCATATGTTACACCCCGTATAGTTAGTAGCGTGGTTTTCTGCACATAACGCACATTTGGCTGGAATGTTTCTGGGTTTCTTGCATACCTTCGAGTCATGCTGTTCGCCACATTTAACACAGTTAAAAGGTTTAGTGCAATACGTTTTGGAGTGACCGTAAGCTTGGCATCGCATGCATTGGTTTATGTTGTGGTGTTTTCTAGGGGGTTCTACAGTAATTTTAGTGCTGCTTAAAAATTCTTGTTTGAAAATTTCTTTGTTGTTCTAAGTCGATGAAAAATAGTGATAGAGGGTTTTTGGTCAATATATGTTCGACATTCATAATATTACGAACTGTATGGCCTGCTTTTTCTAACATTTCTTTAATTTCTTCTGTTGGTATGGCATAATGTAGATTTATAATTACAATTCTGTACGCACGTTCGTCTTTTATCTTACCAAATATACGAAGCTTATTTGGAAATTAAGGGCAATTGGTCGTAAAACTATAATCAAAATTTAAAAAATATATTTATTATGCTTAAGTCTTAAATACCCGTCTAAATTATTTCTCTACACAGTCACCATTCAAATTTAAACACTTATAACATCGCGGTACAAGCTTTTGTACGCCTACACCATAGAAGGTTGCCGCTTGTAACAAAAACCAATTTTGTGTCGTCGCTTTGAGGTCGCCGTCGTTTAAAAAATCATAAGATCGAGGAAGAGAAGGCAGTCACTCGGCGTCGAATCGGGACTGCATGGAAGATGTGTAAAAATTTCACAATTGCACAAAAAGCCGTAGGTTTTAGATTCCCAAATTAGCTTGAACTTTTTGGGGAACACGTTTGCTTCCACTGCATTGATTGTTGCTTGTGTACGAAATCCAAGTCTAGTCGCCACTGACAATCTGATTCAGGTACTCATCGTAATCAGTTTCGTAACGATGCAGAAAAGTCAGAGGCCATTTGCTGTTTTTTGTGAGTATCCGTCAACATCTTTGGCATCCACTTCGCATACAATGTGTAGTGCTATAGCCTGTTACTGGAAGGAAAACGGTTGGTAGGCCGCAAAAATGTATCATGTCTCCGGAATATTAGGCAATAGACGAGTCTGTCGGTTAGGCGACTGTTTCCGGCTGCGTTAGATCGTAACGAATTCCACGATATAATCAACAGCCTTACATAATGATTCGCCAACGCTTGACAATACTAGTAGGACACCCCAAGAAGAAGAAGAAGCTTGTTCATGACAATTTCATACAGTACCATACGTGAAATTTGAGGAAGGTTTCCGAAATCCTAATAAATTTTCTAATTCTCTTTTTCCACAAGAAAACTACTTTTTTGTTGATCGTGCACGTTTGTTCGTCCATTTAAGAAATTCCTACACCAGTGTTTGACTTTTCCTTCACCGATGTTGCTTGGACCATAAGCCTCGCATATTTAACGGTAAATTTCGACAGCGTTTTCGTTTTTTGCAGAGAGAAAACGATTCACACTCTTAGTGGAATTTTCAATCGTAGTCTATATTGTAGAGATTTATTATACAACTAAATACAATGACAGAACCGCGGTAAAGTGACGTGTGGTTAGTTCATCAACCACTAAAGCACCCCCACAATTCACCAAATTGACTACACCGCTATGGTCTCCACCGTAACTTATGTTTTGTCCATCGTGTCGTCTAGGACCTTGCCATGTGGCCTGTTTAGCTTCACTTTAACCTCGCTAAGCTCTCTACGACATCTTCACATCTTTTTTCGCCTTGTAATTTCTTCATTTCTGACGTGATCTCTGAGACTTCTTCCCCGCATGGTACACATATTCAACACTTTCTTCTTAGGTTTATTGGGATTTTCGGATCTTTGAGAATAAGTCCTAGTTGCTGCCCTTGATATTCGAGTTCTTCTGTTCACCTCGGCAGTTTGATTTTCTTTCCTAATTTGATCGTATATTCCAAATAAACGTATTCCTCTACTCTTTCTAGTTCTTGGTTGCCGAGTGTGTGTTCTGACTTCCCTATGACTTGAGTTTTTCCGATATTCGTGGTGAGATCTATTCTTTCCGATACCAATTTGAGTTCTGTTAAGATACGCTGCAGTTCTTCTAGATCACTATTAATCGTCTATGAAACGAATGTGATGGAGATGTCTATCGATCTTTATTCCCTCCTTGTCCCAGTTCAGTTCCTTGAAAATGTCTTCCAAAGTCAGAGGGCAGAGTTTTGGAGAGATTGTCGTACTCCTCGACCCGTCTGGAGTTTGTTCGTTATTAGGCTATCGGTGATTTTAATTTGAAAAGTAGCCATGCTATAAATGTGTTCCAACTGATTTCTACATTTTGTGTCTATTCTTGATTTGTCCATTGCTGTGAACACTGCTCAATACTCCATCAAATCCAATGCGATATTGTAATCCACAAAAGTCAAGGTGAGCAGAACATCGTATTATGTGAATTTCTCTATAAGAACACGTACGGTTTGTATATAATCCGTTGTTGATGCATGTACAAAATTTTTCAAAATCTATTAAAAATACGGATTCTGCTTTTGTAAATGTATTTTATATCAGTGTTATCAAAAATATTTACAGTGAATAAGCTTTATATAAAACATTTTTTTGTATAATTTAAAAACATTTTCCATTGTATTAAACCTTTCATTGGTTTCTTTGTCCCTTAGGAGACGTAGCGATCTTCTCTCCCATGCCGTCGTTGCGCGATCTAGAGCAGACCTAGAGGACCTACAGCTTAACGTGGGCTTCGTGTTTAGGGAAATGTAAACACTTCTACTCCATAGAAGATTTACTAGGCAGAATATCTCGCTGGTTTGCCATTGCCTTGCGAGGGAGAACAGCCGTTAAAAATCCGATGTTGCAGTACTGGGAATTAAACACCAGACCTTCAGCATAACGTAGAAGTCTAACACGCTGAGCTCTAGCCCACGACCGCCTCCTTTACTTATACTACTACAACATTTGATAACCCTTGACAAAATTGCCCTTAACTTTATGAATCGCCCTTTTCTTACTAGTTTTATTTGAAAATCTATTAAGCAAATCGGTTTCGATACCAAAATAATTCTTAAGGAATCCAGGAAAAAATGTCACCGGAAAAAATGTCACCCGGAAAAATTGCCACCGGAAGAAATGTCACTTGTTTATAGTTTTGACCCACCTTTTGCAGAACTCACGGTCTATAAATAGCATGAAACTTATTTCACTTTTATTTCTTTATTACTTAATTTAATTAGAAAGTTATAATAATTACAAAATAATACGATATTTAAGTATTAGGTATATAAAACTAAGAGATCAATGTAAATAATATAAAGTTAACCCAAGTAAAGTAAGTAAATGTTAAAATTCTGTCAGATTTTTATCTTTATCTGAATGCGAGCTTGATTTTGATAACTTAATTGAGTCTATTTTATGATCCGGATGACATTTTTTTCTGTGACGTTTCTTCCGTGGTACAATTTTTAGGTGACATAAATATTCCGGATGTCAATTTTTTCCGTGTCTTTTATTTCGGGTGACATCTTTCGGTGACATTTATTCCGAGTGACAATTTTTCGGTGACATTTATTCCGGGTGACATTTTTTCCTGTGACATTTATTCCGGGTGTCAATTTTTTCCGTGTCATTTATTTCGGGTGACACTTTTATCGGTGACATTTATCCCGACTGACAATTGTTTCAGTGACATGTATTCCGGACGTTAATTTTTCCTGTCATTTATTCCGTGTGACAATTTTTAAGTGACAGTTATTCCGGTTGTCAATTTTTTCCGTGTCTTTTATTTCGGGTGACATTTTTTTCGGTGTCATTTATTTCGAGTGACAATTTTTTCGGTGACATTTATTCCGTGTGACATTTTCTCCTGTAACCTTTATTCCGTGTGACAATTTTTAGGTGACAGTTATTCCGGTTGTCAATTTTTTCCGTGTCTTTTATTTCGGGTGACATTTTTTTCGGTGACATTTATTCCGAGTGATAATTGTTTCGGTGACACTTAGTCCGGGCGTTAATTTTTCCTGTGTCATTTATCCGTGTGACAATTTGTAGGTGACATTTATGCCGGGTCTCAATTTTTTCCGTGACTTTTATTTCGGGTGACGTTTTTTTCGATGACATTTATTCCGAGTGACAATTGTTTCGATGACATTTATTTCGGGCGTTCATTTTTCCTGTGTCGTTTATCCTCGTGACAATTTTTAGGTGACATTTATGCCGGGTCTCAATTTTTTCCGTGACTTTTATTTCGGGTTACATTTTTTTCGGTGGCATTTATTCCGAGTGACAACTTTTTCGGTGACATTTATTCCGGGTGACATTTTTTCCTGTGACATTTATTCCGTGTGACAATTTTTAAGTGACATTTATTCCGGGTGTCAATTTTTTTCGTGTATTTTATTTCAAGTGACATTTTTTCCGCTGACCTTTATTCCAACCGACAATTTTTTCGGTGACATTTATTCCGTGTGTCAATTTTTCCTGTGTCTTTTATTCCGTGTGTCATTTCTACCGTTGTTATTTATTCCAGGTAACTTTATCCAGTGACATTTATTCCGGATGCAATGCATGTATGTAGTTATTATTGATACCCCATATCATCACTCTGTATAAAATTAATTTGCAGAATTGAATTAATTTGTTAGCCTTTGGATATTCTTCCGTGGATATTTTTCCTGATAATTTGCTCCGGAAATATGTTTTCCTTGGATTTTTTAACTTCCGTCCTAAATTTCAAGAAAATGGTTCCTGTAAATTTGTCAATCATCAATTTCGGCGGACCTGTTTGAACCATCTAACCTCTCCGTAAGCTAAAATAGAGTCAAACATAAGTAAGAATCTACCCAAACATTGAATCAAAATTGGGAATCACTACATACAATTAAGGAAGTGTCTTGCAACTCATCTGGGGTGCTAGATTTCAGAATACACAATTTGCTCCTGCAAGGACGTTGTGTTTTAGAAACATCCCTCATAATTTACCTACAAAAATTTCCACCAAATATAAAGGAACAAGTTTTAGGGTATCCAAAATACTTTTAAATAGAAAATTGCCAGACAAAATGTGCTGGACAAAGGCCCCCGAATAAAAGAGCTTTGGCGTACAATTCCTAGAATAAAGTACCTGGCGAAGTGGTTATCCCGACAAGTAATCCTCAAGCAAAGTAATCTAAAGATAACATCTCCGTAAGTACAGTCTATCTAATTTAAGAAGTTTCGAGAAAAACTGAAAGCCAAAAATATCCCAACTTGAAGATTAAAACATACACGAAATATTTTGTTTTCTGTATTTATCTATACGCTTCTGTATCAAAGCACTTGTATTAAATTTACCATACATATCTGCAAGGTCAAAATTACATTCATAATATTCAGCTGTGTCAGGTGTAGCGACTCATCGTATTACACATTACTGGCGCCTGAAAGTACACATTAAACATATTAAATCTAGATACTAGATTAATCGAGTTTCTCAGAAATAGAAGACGATTTGGAATTATACAAAGTGAATTAGTACAGTCTTATTCGTTTACTAGCCAGTGAACGTGTTTTGAGGTTATTTTTATTGCATAGCTCATTTAGTGTTCATTTAAAGCTTATAATGAATTAAATCTGAGGTAGTTTAACTTTAACTTTCCAAAACAGATACAAACAGATATACCATATACATATTTACATCACAAAACAGTTGAAAGCAGTCAGCCATGTTTATATTCAAACAACTGCACATCGAGACGTTATTCCATTTGTTCTGAAAGGTGTCATAACTAATTTTCATTTTCTTTTTTACATCTATTAATACTATGCTTACAAATCTTGGTCTTCTATTTTTATTAAACTGAGAAATTTACCCAAAAACTGCTTTTTCTGAATGTTGATTGTAGACATTTCCAAGAGAGGCTAATTAAAAATCCAAACAATAATATGGAAATTAAAGGTTATGTTACGTGTCCTTATTAGAATACAACACAAAAGTAGTTATCAATTACAATTAAAACTGTGCAGATATTTAGCTACAAATAACTGGTCAGATATAATGATTAATGAGTTCTCAATCTTTAATCCATTCATTCCATTACTAAACGCATCCAAACAGAATTTCTGGAAATTTTGGTAATTGCATTTTAAAAACTCGTTTCGTTAATACTATTTGAGGTATGAAAGGTAATCTTTTACCTAAGGCTAATTACAGGTATTTGCTTGGAAGGTTTCTCCTGCAGCTTTATATAACGGTTTTACGATACCAATACGACACTAAAACTAGTCGACTGTTACATAATATACAGGGTATTCAGAAAGAACTGTGGGGATAAGGTGAGAGTATATCTTAACGTTCTTGTATATCTCTTTTTGCCGCTTTATTCGCCATTATAATTGATTATTGAACGCTTTTTAGAATATCTTCTCAATATTACATTCCAAATCAGACACTGAAATTGTACAGGATGTACTATTTAAAGTAGGAAAGTTAAGGTAAGCAGTTAGCGACGAACAGCCCATAGTATGATATAATTGCATATGAAATACATATAAATCAATTAAAATGTAAAAAAGAGATAGAGTAAGAAGACTGTAACAAGTACACAATGCGCAGAAACGAGTTTTCGGCCAGAGGAATCCATATTCAGATTTTAGGGGAGGTTGGAATTCAGTGGCGTTGCACGTAAAACTCACGCTCTAATCTAGTTGTTGCTGTTAGCTAGTCTCGTAGCCATCAATGTGTATTAATTCAAATTAATAATGTCGTGCCGTTGTAATTAATCTACAAAATATTCTAAATACAATACCTTTTTGGATAACTGTTAGATAAACTCTAAATTTTGTAATGCATAAGTACCCCAAGTTTACAATAAAACCTACGCCCCTAATCATCAGCTAAGTGCATCTTGCCGGTCAGATTTCGGGGAGTATCATGTACTTCTTACAGTTTTCCAACTCTAAACATATTTATACAGGGCATTTATAAAGTATTACAGAGACGGTATTTTAAGCTAAGCAGAATATATTTTATAGCTTTATTTGCCCTGAAACTTTTCTATAACTGTAATTATAAGGATATTTTGTTGAAATTGGATGCTAGCCCAGAAACCTACAAGTAGTAGTACAATGTACAATTTCTTTACAAATTCATTCGTATGAAATTTGAAATTGTCTGCAACTGCATTCGTTTAGGAGATATCGTTACACGCTGTAGGAATTGTACAGAATAAGAATTATACGCTGTAGGAATTAGTGGCAAATTTTCTATTACGCTAAGTAGGCTGATGCTTACGCCGGTAAATTTTTGACGGCGTAAAATTTTCGACGACGAGAAATTTGCAAAGGCTCGGGACGCGTCTACATTTTCTGAAATTTATCAGAAATATTTCTACTTATCGAAATACGCTGCGAATTTGCCGTCCGTAGCGCCGCCTATTCAAATTAAAATGATAATTATTACATTAAAAAGTCCTACTTATTGTTAAGACGATGCATTTGAAATATTCGCCAGGGGCGTCAAATTACACTCTAGTTATGCTTAATGAGACTAGGCGGCATATATATCAGCCTACAGGCCGCAAATGATAAATCCGCCACTGCTAGGAATTATATGCCTTAAGACAACCTCGACACCGCAAGGTAAAAGAGGAATTGATAAAGAAAGAAAGAATTACTCGAAAATATACGTTGTGGGAATTGTATGCACTAGGAATTGTGCTCCCTAGGAATGATACACTCTAGGAAATATGCGCTCTGGGAATTAACGCTCTAGGAATCAGTGGTAAACTTCCTATTACGCTAAGTAGGCTGATGCTACCGCCGGTAAATTTTTGACGGCGGAAAATTTTCGACAACCGGGAATTTGCAAAAGCGCGGCAACGCGACTGTATTTTCTGACCGATTAAATCAATAATTAATAAGAAATATTTCTACATATCGAAATACGCCGCGATTTTACCGTCCGTAGCGCATATTATAATTAAAATGAAAATTATTACATTAAAAAGTCCTATTTATTGTTAAGACTAGGCATTGAAATATCCGCCAGGGGCGTCAAATTACGTTCTAGTTATGTTTAATGAGACTAGGCGACAGATATATCAGCCTACAGGCCTCAAATGATAAATCCGCCACTGCTAAGAATCATATGCCTTAAGATAACCTCGACACCGTAAGGTAAAAGAGGAATTGATAAAGAAAGAAAGAATTATATAATCTAGAAAATATACATTGTGGGAATTGCATGCTCTAGGAATTGTACTCCCTAGGATATTTACACTTTAGGAAATATGCGCTCTGGGAATTAAAAGGTCTAGGAATCAGTGGCAAATTTTCTATTACGCTAAGTAGGCTGATGCTTACGCCGGTAAATTTTTGATGGCGGTATATTTTCGACGACGAGAAATTTGCAAAGACGCGGCGACGCGGCTGTATTTTCTGACCGATTAAATCAATAATTTATCAGAAATATTTCTACTTATCGAAATACGTCATAATTTCACCGTCCGTAGCGCCGCATATTCAAATTAAAATGAAAATTATTAAATTAAAAAGGCTTATTTATTGTTAAGACGACGCATTTGAAATATCCGCCGGGGGCGTCAAATTACGCTGTAGTTATGCTTAATGAGACTGGGCGGCAGATATATCAGCCTACAGGCCTCAAATGATAAATCCGCCACTGCTAGGAAGTAGGCTGATGCTTACGCTGGTAAATTTTTGATGGCGGAAAATTTTCGATGAGGAGAAATTTGCAAAGGCGTGGCGACGCGGTTACATTTTCTGGCCGATTAAATCAATAATTTATCAGAAATATTTCTGCTTATCGAAATACGCCACGATTTTACCGTCCGTAGCACTGCCTATTCAAATTAAAATGAAAATTATTAAATTAGAAAGTCCTATTTATTGTTAAGACGACGCCTGTGCAATATCCACCAGGGGCGTCAAATTACGCTCTAGTTATGTTTAATGACACTAGCCGGCAGATATATCAGCCTACAGGCCTCAAATGATAAACCCGTCACTGCTATGAATTATATGTCTTACGACAATCTCGACACCTTAAGGTAAAAGAGGAATTGATAAACAAAGAAAGAAAGAATTATATTTTATAAATTACATACCCTAGAAAATATACGTTGTGGGAATTGTATTCTCTAGGAATTGTACTCCCTAGGATATTTACACTTTAGGAAATATGCGCTCTGGGAATTAAAAGGTCTTTTTTTTATTTCGCGAGCAATGCAGGTTTGTCAGGTTGGAGGAAATTGTTAAGATGGTTACACTGCTTTTAAAATAAATTACGAAACAGCGGGAATTTTAAATTTTTATTAGCGATTACATTATTGCGTCCGGTATACGGCCGCAATAATTCGTCGGACGCAATAGAAACCGTAAATTGGCAATGTATGGACGCAACAATGATATCAGGATGCATATATATATATATAAATAATATATACGTATAATACTACTAGGAGAGAAACTCGACATATTCGCTATTCTTTTGACAGATAATCGGCGATCAGCAAGACCTATGTTGTAAACATGATTAACATTTTTCTGAGTGCAGGTCCTCCAACCCTTTCGGCTCCTATGAAGTCTATAGTCACGAGGCTATTTCTTATAACTGTGTTAGGGACAATAAATGTTAGAGCAAAGTCAACAACGAACGATTTCGGCCTGGTTCTTGGAGTTATAAGTCGAAGAGACGTATCACCTTACATTGTAAATCACGCCCTAAAATGATATGCGAGTTCCTACCGCGTTCGCCATTTCTTGCATCTAAGGAGCACTGTTTTCCACTTTCAAAGGCATTGATTGTTTCTCATTGTGTCCTCTAGTCGCTAGGCCTATGTTTTAAGACACCTACCACTCCTTCTTCTCTTAGTTGTAACATTTTTCCAGATTTTTAATGACCTTCATAGGTCTGCTATGCATCTAAGTTGGCCATAGCAGAATAATATTTTCTTGTCTAGTATTTCCATTATTATTGTCCTTTAAATAGGTCCTATCCTTCACTGCCTGGTTTATGATAGGTTGCATTATGAATATTTTACAGTGTTGACTTCGATACCTACCATTTTTAAGGATTATAATTTGTAACTATAAATAGCGGTTTCTTCAATAGTAGAACCATATCAGTTGTATAAAGCTCTATCCTTAATTTATTCTTTTCTTGGTATCTCCTACAGCCTGATCTTGTCTACTATTAATGGCCCCTAAGCTTTTGCTATTTCAGCAAGCTTTTATTTTTATTAATAAATGTAGAAATGATTCCAAACCGTTTTCCCCAAAATGCCGCACAAATTGATTTTCATCAAAACAATGTAAAATCAATTTTCAAGTCGAAATAGTTTTGCAGGCGCCGACTTTGTTTTCTGCGATTTATTTAGATTTTTCATAAACTATGTTCAAAAATGTAACAAATAACACAACATGACATTTAGTTTTTTTAAAATGCATTTTAATGTTAATTACATCTGAGTGTAGAAAGTATCCTTTAAATAAAATTTATATGTTCAAAATTTATTAATCAGGAAATCACTCCAAATGAGTTAAAACAAGGCAATAAAATGTTAATTAAATCCAACCTCAATTGTTCAGTTATAAACGATAAAAACGAATAAATATCATGGTACAAATTATCTACCAAATTATTATTATCATGTTCTTTTACAATATACTTCGAATATAACGAAACATATTTTACTTACTTGCCGAATTACGAAATATAATTTATGATTTCATTTGTCAGTAAATTATAAACAGAACTCTGCAGGTGGTGTTCATGTTGGAGTTAGCTTGTTAATAATAATATAAAATCGATGATTAGATCGAAGGTTGTAATGGAGCGTCTATGGAACGCCCAATTAATTGGATATGTTAAGTCAGAAAATTAGAAGCAAAGCATTCAGCCTAACCCAAATTAAAAGCACGATCGTTAGTAGTTAAGTTTTAATTTTAAGGTGTAGGAGAAGGTGTGATTTATTAAAGTGTTTTTAAAGTAGTAAAAAGGATACCGTAGTGTCTTTCACAAAAATTGTATTACCTATGCGGTGGGTTCCATTGTAGTGGGTTTTCTTCCATGTTTTGGTTAAAAGGAATTAATGTCGGTGATCTATGGAGCTTTCTCGTGTTAGTTTTAACCTCAAAAATTTTTAGTTGTACGTATTTCCCACGAGTTCACTAACAACATCAACAGTTTGTTTATTGTTATAATGATGTTTTTAAACGAATATGTGTGTCTAATGCTGATTCAAATCCACCTGTCGTTCCTGATCATAATTTTCATGATTATGTTTTTATTGTAAAAAATTCAGTTTTAGCAAAAAAACTGTTTTATAAAAATTTTTCCTGTTAATAACGTTTTAACAAAATTCTATACAGTGTGCCCCAAAACGTACCGGCACTATTTCAAGGATGAATTCCGGAACTTATTTAAAGTCGAAAAGTCCATATAAACATATATCCTAAACATAACCCTTAACGAGTCTTTGTTTATTTCATAATTTATGTGGTTAAAATTTTAGTGCAACGCGTTTCTGCAATACCGATCTAGTTGCCATGATCGCGTCTTTTGTTTGGTAACATTTGAACATCGTTTTTAACAAATTATTGTTTGTAACTTGTCAGTTTATTACTGTGATACTGAAGTTATTGGCTTCTTCTTTGTACCCTTATTCCCATCGTAATTCACAAGTGATTCACAACACCAATATTATTTTCAAATGAAGAATATGCAGATATTCATTATGTTTACGGTCTGTGCGATGGAAAAACTTTAGCAGCACAACAAGGATAATCTAGAAGATACCCCAATAGAAGGCTGCCTACGCGTGCAGTTGTCTTTAATTCACAATAGCTGAAGGAATATGGTACTTCCAATGCAAGAGCAATCGGCCAAGGGGTTGTCCGTAGACCCATAAACGATGATGAACAAGTTCTTGATTTATTACAAGAAGCTCCGTCTTTAAGTGTACGAAGAATTACGTACTGGAATAAGTAGAAACAAGAATAATAAGAAGTGCTCGCTTGCATCCACATAATCATCAAAGAGTTCAAGCTTTAGGTACTGATTTTGAAGCCCATTTAAGATTTTGTAATTGGGTACAAAATAATCAAAACCTACCCCATATTTTATGGACCGATGAAGCCTCTTTCACACGAGATGGTATCAATAATTATCATAATTTTCATGAATGGGCTGCAGAAAATCTTCATTTAAGAAGACGCTCGCATTTTCAACATAGATTTAGTGTTAATATGATAGCTGGTATTCTAAACGATCGTCTGATTGGACCATTTGAACTGCCACACCGTTTGAATGGTGCGTATTACGAATATTTTCTAGAAAACTCTTTACCCTTATTACTGGAAGATTGCCATTAAATATTAGACGTAAAATGTAGTATTAACACGATGGGGCACCAGCACATCAATGTCTTCGTGTTGGAGCTTGGCTTAACGCACATTTTCCGGGAAGATAACCGCGTTCGCCGAACCTGACTCCATTAGATTTTTATCTTCGGGGTCACATGAAACAGATTCTTTATGCAACTGAAGTGCACACGGTAGAAGAATTACGCCAAAAAATACAGCAGGCTGCCGATATTATTAGAAATAACCCAGCAACCATATTAAAAACGCAGCAATCTCTTCAGCGACGTGCGGCTTTATGTATCAAATACAATGGAGATAATTTTGAACATTTCTTGTAAATAAAATAGTAAAAATTCATTAAAAAAGATTTATTTCATAAAATTTGTTGAACTAAAATTTTAGCCACATAAATTATGAAATAAACAATAACTCGTTAACGGTTACGTTTAGGACATATGTTTATATGGACTTTTCGACTCTAAATAAGTACTGGAATTCATCCTTGAAATATTGTCTGTACGTTTTGGAACACCCTGTATACTTATAATAAAGTACGAATATGTATGAATAACCCGCCCACGGGTGTGTTTGCATATATGTAGTCGTTGATCATTCAGAAGCGGGGGGTTGTAGCAAAAAAGTTCTCAAAATATCTCAAGTGAGAAGAGGAAGTTAGTTATGATTTTGCAGTATTTTTACTGCAAGTTAATGGAGCAATTTTGAAACGGTGATGTTAGAGCCCATACTAGCTTATTGAAAGTTTTTTTCGAATAGTCTTTTATAAAAATGATCACTTTTGAAGATTCAGTCTTATACCGGGTGACTACGAGATGAGGTAACAGCATGTAACTTTTTTGTTTTTAAACCCACTATCTTGAAATTTAGATATATCCTCTAAATGTGCAACTTTAAGGATTGTTCAACCTTAGTTTCTTCTTCCGGTTTGATCGGAAGTGATATTAACTTTTTGTTTTTATATACAACTTCCTGTGATTTTTGTGATAATCCTATTAGTTATAAAATGTGCAGTGGCGTTTAGAAATCAACCCTCATTGCTCTTGGGAACGGCCGTTCCTTCACACGTGTTTATGTTTTATATTGATATGTCACACAATGAGATTTTAGTTTAAACTGGCTGAAATATTCAATTGTTTAGTAAAAATCTTAATGATATTCATAATTATTTTTTTTTAAGTTGGCTTTAAAACAAAATAATAACCAACTTTAAGTATTCCTTTTTATAAATTTCTTTAAAAACTTCATTGTGGCAAGAATCAATTAAAACAAAAATTAAAAATTTCTTGATATTTCTGAAACTATTCAGGTAAATTATTGGTATGAAATTAAAGCAAATAACATTACAATTTCAAAAGTGTAATAAAGCTTAAGTAGGTGAATTGAAAAAAAAAACTGTTATGGCCGTTTAAAAATTGAAAACTTCTTTTTGAACTGTTAACTGAAGTTAGGTTGGCACTGATATGGACTTCAAATATAAAAACGATCACTGTTCACCCCTTAGGGTTTACACACTGTATGCCACTATATTAATCCATTCATCTCATTGCGTACCTTTACATCTATCTATCTACTAAAATTTCAATGGAGTATACAGAGGATGTCCAAAAGGTATCTTTAAGTACAACATATTTTGCTCCTCGTTTCGTTGATGCAGTGTTTGATGGATTCATTTAAAATAATAAACAAAACTATTTTGCTCCTTGTAATAGCAGGCTGAGATGCAACAATGAAATAAAAATAAAAGAAGACTATATTGATTGAATTTTATAGATTCATCTTTGATATTGCATTTCTATACCAAGCAGGTTTCAGCTCGCTTGATGATTCGAAATCAAATTATTTTTTGTATTAATATCTATTACATCATGTTTGTGGTAACCGATTTGAAGCTATTTCCAGGTACACATATTATAATTAGAAATGGAAAATACAAAAATAAGTCAAGAATTTACCTGTAGCCATATATGGGCCTACTGTAATAAGCTTTCAATCCTACCGCTGTGACATAATGAGTGAATACTTTGTTGAATTGATCCACTTGCCATTTGAAGTTATTAATTGATGATTGTCGAGCGAGCAACAGATGTTAATTTATGATAAGAAGCCAAATTACCGAACGAACAAATCGTGCATGGTACGTATAAAATACGGTTGCTAGTCCCCCAAAAAACAAACTCGTGATCGTGAAAGTGATTGGTGTTACAGTGGCTTCAAATTATACTAATCCAGATTGAGTAAGCTTTTACAGGAATGTCTATTTTTTAAATTTATAAATTTATTCGCAAAATTGTTTAAAATTTATCACTACGATTTGCGGTTTAACGTTTGAACAGTGGTTGCAGTCATCCTAGTAATAGACTAATAGAAATATAATTTATGTATGTTGGAGTCAATATTTATGCAAATTTCAAAATCTACAGTTGTTGAAACTGTACAGTTTACTAAATTAGAAACCGAAGTAGGTATGCCATTTTGATGGATTATGGCCACCTGTGTAGTTTCAGTTTATCAGAGAAAGTACACATTTTTCCGTGTTACTTGAGTATTTTTTTAAATATCTTAATAGCTTAAGTTTCATCAATAAACGACCAAATATTTCAGTTACATATACAGGGTGAGCCAACTATGTTATCCCTCCGTAAAAGTGATTTACGCAACCTAACACACATAGAGTATGGCAACAAAATCACTTTTTCTTTAATTTAATTAAATTGATCAATGTTGCCTACTTATGAAAATACACAGCTCACAAAAGTCTAAGGAACAAGCGTATTTTGCCTTAAAACACGATTTATTACTAGATAATATAACAAGTATGACTTCTTTGTTAGCTGTCAAACGTGTACTGAATCGCAAACTTTTGTTTTTTCTTCTGTTTGTTATTAGTGCCAATTGTTTTCATAGTTAATGAAGCTTAGCGTTGCTGTGCGTTTTGTAAACTTTTTTTGTCTCTGTGTTTTGGCTTTTGGTGACAAAATTTTTCACTGTTTAGCTGTAATTAAGTGAAAACACATTATGGAATGTCGCCATTTATCACGAGATGAGATGTTACGCGCTGTGGGTATGCTTGAAAGTGGCAGTCGCCAAGTTGAGGTTGCTAACAGGTTAAACGTCTCTCGAGGAGTAATCTGTAGGTTATGGCAGCGATATCAGGACACTGGAAACGTGGCCGAAAGACATCCCGGTAGGGGTTGAAAAACCACTGCAGTTCAGGACCGTTACATAACTTTGGAAGCTAGACGTCATCGTAATTATACAGCTACCCAACTTCTTTCAAGTTTTCAGAATGCCCATGGACTGGGTGTCAGCTCACAAACAATCAGAAACAGACTACATGAGGTTGGACTTCACGCACGTCGTCCCCTTAGAGTTCCTCCTTTACGTCCGGGAAATCGCGCTGCTCGTTTAGCTTGGGCTCAAGATCACGTTCACTGGCATGAAGAAGAATGGGCTAACATACTCTTTTCTGATGAATCCCGGTTTGGATTTCGGCCGGATACTAGAAGAATAAGAGTGTGGCGTGCAAGCGGTGCTCATGAACGCGTTAGACATGTCCAGGAAGTTCATGGATACCGAGGTGGAACAATTATGGTCTGGGGTGGAATTTCTTCACAACGTAAAACAGACCTCGTTTTTACTAATGGGTTTCTTGATGGAAATCAATACCTACCGAATATTCTGCAACCCATAGTGCGTCCATTTGCTCAACAGGAGGGACAAAATTTTCAATATATGCACGACAATGCTCGCCCTCATATTGCTCGAGTAGTCCAGGAATGGTTTCGTGAAGAAGAAATAGCCGTGTTGCCTTGGCCAGCACAGTCCCCGGACCTAAATCCAATCGAGCATGTTTGGGGCATGCTTCAAAGAAGACTTTATCCTACCATGGATGCCATACATACGCGTCTGGAATTTGAAAACGCTATACAATGGCAGTGGACTTTAATACCCCAAGAACAGGTTGCTCACCTTATTTCCAGCATGCCAAGACGATGTCAGGCTGTTATTAATGCAAGAGGTGGGAATACATCATATTAATTTAATTGTATAGTTAAAATATTGTTTTGTTTTAAAAATTTAAAAATTGTTGTTACGTAAATAATTCTTATAAATTAATATTGCCAATATAACAATGAACAAAATAGTGTTGAATAATTTAAAAAAATTTATTTCAATGGTTACAATTCTATTCCAATGTTGTATTTTACACAAGAGGCTATCTATGAATAAAAACTGTCTTGTTCCTTAGACTTTTGTGAGCAGTGTACTAAGACGATCTGTCAATTTACTTGAATTTTAAGTAAGCTTTTTTAAATAACAAGGAAACAGCTTTGTTGCTTACTTTTAATGAATGCAGCGGAAATGCGGCTGCAGCCCATAATTTAATTATCAGGCGCTATCTAACCAGAAGAATATCGACTAAAAACATATTTAGTCGTCGTCATAGCAGTGTTACAGTCAGTAAATGAGAATCCCCATGTAAGTCAAAGAGATATAAACACAAAGTGCGCATTAATGGAACTTCAGTTAGAACAATTCTGAAAGCAAATGTATGTAATCAACTATCACGTTGCGTTGGTGCATGAATTGTATGAAACGACTCTCAGAGAAGATAACAATTTTGTAATTTTCTTCACGATCAGCTTCTTAGGATGCATTTGTTTTAAATTGAGTTGTTTAGCAATGAGTTCAAATTCTCAAACAATGCTAAAGTGAACAGGAATAATTCGCACTACTACACATAAGAGAATCTGCACTTGATGCTTGTTACGACAAACACTTTGGTATCAATATGATGGCTGTTCTGCTCACGGCAGGTGGATTGCTAGGAATGATTTAAATAATATATTTGGAGTAAACTAAATTGAAGAGGAGCTGTGCATCCATGGCCATCAAGAATTTGCTACATTACTCCATTAGAGGTTTCATTCTTCTTCTTCTTCTTCTGTAAGGAGTCTTCTCCTGTTTATTTACAATTTTATTTCACTGAGGATTATGCCTAGTTTTGCGTCTACCGTTTTGGTGGTCTGCCTTAGCTTCTTTTACCCGCTGGTTTTCCATCTCCCACTATTTTGGCTAGGCGGTGGGGTTCCACTCTTTGGACGTGATCGTTCCATGCTTTTTTTCTTTGTTTGAACCGTGTTACCATATTCTGGACGTTACATCTTTTTCTGATCTCTGTGTTGCGTTGTCTATCTCGTAAGGTTTGTCCCAACGTCTATCTTAGCGTTCGCATTTCTGTTGTACGTATTTTCTGCTTTTGTGATTTAGTTCTTATTCCCATGCCGTATGTCATTATGGGTCATACCGAGGTCTTGTAGATTTTGGTTTTGCCCGCAACGCTCATATATTTATTACGCCAGATTAAATCTCGGAGATTTCCTGAAATTTTGATGCTTTTGATGTTGGTACTTGTATCGTGTACCTATTTTCTTATGTCTCTGTAGTTTGACAGTTGTACACCTAGATATTTAGAATTCATCACCTGTTATATAATACTTCAGCTAATTTCCAGCATGCATTATATTATATATATATATATATATATATATATATATATTATTATTATATTATATATTATAATATTAACATATTGTATTGTTGGCAGGTTTAATTGAAGGCGTATGCGGCTAGCAGTAGAGCATCATCAGCGTATCCGAGGATATTTATCTTATTCTCCCCCATTTTATAACCATTTGCTGTTTTTACATTTTGTGTTACTTTATTCACCATCATGTTGAAAAGAATTGGGCTGAGCCAGTTATCTCGTCGTGCGTCTGTTGTAGAAATTGAATCTTGTAGAATGTAGATTGTTATTCACTTTAATTCTTGTGAAGTTGTTACTGTTCATGTTTTCAACTAATTTCACCAGAGTTCCTGGTATTGTTTTTCATCTAGTATATTGATGATGTCATTTAGTTTGAAACTACAGTGGTTTCTCGATTATTTGGCGAATAATGGATAGTGCGTATGTAGTAGATCAATTATTTCTGAATCTTTGCTGGAATATTATTTTATTTTCCAGTTTGCAGCTGATTATTGATGTTGACAACTTTAGCTTTTTCTTTGGGGTACAATTAAAGAAATAGCATGCTCAACTCCGATAGTAAATGAACATGAGTTACAAAATAGAATAATAGGGGCGTGTACATCAATTACACCTAACACGTTTGTTTGAGTCCAAAGGTTATTTATAAAATTAATTATAAAATGTGTGGAGACAATTTTGAAAATTTACTGAATGAAATAAAACTTCCGAATTTATTTTTTGTTGTTTTCCACTTGTTTAATTTTTACTACAGCATGGTTGTACCAATGGGCGCTTTTCTTGCTAAATATTAATATAATTAATATTAGTAAAACTGTTAATTACTACAGTAAGAGATGATGTTATAGAAGTATGTTAAGGATAAAGCAAATCGACCAATTCGTATTTGCTCCAGCAAAACGGGAATATAGATATTTTGGTCATACCACTACTTTTATGTTTGCTGCACAAATATTGTTCATGACGAAAATCCGTGACTGAATTACTTATGAAGCATCCCATTTTCTTTTAAGTTCATTTCCTTGCGTTTCGCAATTTCTGACATTTCTGTGAAAAGAACGCTTTGTAATATACACACGATACACTTCAGGCAGTATGTCAAGTAAATTAGGTTTTCATTTACGGTCTTCTTTATTATATGTAATATAAGTCATTTTCGTAAGCTATTAGGTTTGTGAGGTACTATCAGTGGGAGAATTAAACAATTTCTTGATTTTTTACATTTTTATCTAAAATTTATGGTATAATCAACAAACTTGTAATACCGGTTGGCTGTAGAAACTGCAATGATTATCTTTACAAAAATTTCACCGTTTATAAACTTTAACCGTTGTTACAGTAAAGTTTGTTTCTACGCCAGTTTTCACTCTGGAACATACTATATATATGATTTACTTCTAATTACGTACACATACACACACATGTGCTTACACTATCGTCTTAAAAGTTTTTTTTTATGTTTTTCGCTTGGAAATAGGCGTTAAGTTTGCTGGACAAATGAAATCTTAATTGTTTTTTCCAAGTTGTTTGAAATATAGCCCCTTTGTTAACACTTTATAGGTTATCATCGATGCATATGTACATATAGCATAGTATAAGTTAAGATCCACAATTCCATCCAGTATTAAATACGACTCTTACATGCTGTTTCCGCCTAAAGACATAGTCATAGACTCATAGGTACACGTATTATTATCAACAAAAATTAAATTTGATAATCAACATCATAAAACAATCTACAAGTTAAATACTCGTATGTCGTTAACCTAACTTTATGTGCAATAGTAAACAAAGTCTTTCTATAAAAAATGTATAAAGAATGTGATTTAAAGTAATATTTGGAGGTTAGAATCAACGCTTCTCAGTGTAATCTACAGAAATTATTTTAAATTCTTTGCAATTTGATTTAATAATTGCGTCTACGTCTATAAATGATAATTTTAAATAATAAACTTTTTTTGATAGATTCTGATCAAGATCATCTTTGCTGGTACATATATAACGTGCAAATTCTAGGATGCCAACATCATTTTCATGAGTATATCTTTGACTTTGATGCTTCATTAAGTTAACATGGATTGTTATTACACTAATGTTTGATTTTTATTGTGCTATACTAACACAGCATACGTTACTTGAGTTTAAGGAAATTCAAGTTTAAAGCGTGGTTGTGACGTGTTTTGCCAGAGCTGATTGTGTAGTTCGACGATGTCTGCAATCTCTGATGTGTCCCTGTTTTCGAAGTTCTACTGTGCGGCCTGTTTGTCCAATGTAGCATTTTCCACACGAGCAGGGAATTCGGTATAGTCCTTGGCACTGCAGCTGAGGTGTTGGGTCCTTGAAGGATCTATACTGTTGACGTAGAGTGGTGTGCGGTTTAATACTGTGTTTATTTTATTTCTTTGTAATAAGCGTACTATTTTGTCTGTAGTGCCTTGAACATAAGGAACAAATACTTTAGATATATAATCTTTCTTTTCCTTGGTACCCCGTGGTGCTTTTGGTTTGCTGATTGGTCTTTGAATATTTTTGGGTTTGTAACAATTTTTTGAGAGGGAGACATTAGGTTGATTTCTTCTCCTGGTAGACTCGCGGTGTAGGATATGCAGATAGCATGTTTGGCCAGGGTTTTTAACACTGCTGCCTTTTGTAGAGGGTGGCGATGTGAGCTGGTATTAAGATAACGATCTGTGTGGACACATTGTGTCCCATCGTGTATTCGGATTTCCGCTTTACTCAGGCTTCCAGGAAGGGAAGGGTCCCGTTTTCCTCGACTTCCATAGTAAATTGAATGTTGGGGTGGATTTAGTTTAAGTGGACTAGGAAGTTATCGAAGGATCGGCGTCCATGAGGCCATATAACGAAAGTGTTATCCACATAACGTAGCCCCAAACTAGGTTTCAGAATAGCTGTTTCCAAAGATTTTATCTCAAAGTATATTATGTACATACCGGCAATAATAGGTGGAACGAGGCGATTATGCATTAAAGGTTATAAACAAGCTAACTTAAATAAGGACATTCAGCTTGCCTATCAGGGCCACTTTTAATTGTAAATTTTGTTGATTATATTGTAAGAGAAAGACATGTTATATTTATATTCTACAGCTAGCGCAACTTAATTCGTTAGAACGTTGTTTAACTGGCACTTAACTATAAACCTTAACAATTTTGTAAATATGAGTAGCTGTTAAAACAGGTTTCTTTACTTTTAATTGTTACTGAATGAGACATAGAAATCCACCTCAAGTATTCTTATAAACAAGTCTGTGACTTTAAAATCTGAAAAACAAGGTGTGCGGTAGGTGTATAATATCTAATATAATTAGTCGGAGATTTCACCATTGCAGGAATTGCAGCTTCTAATTCTCAAGTATAATAGAAAACTTGATAATTATGTTTGAAACTGTAAAATATTGTGCGATTATAAAATTGTTTGGTAGTTGTTAATAATGTCGACACCATTTCATACACTTCCAATCTTTTAGTCTTTAAGAAAACATTGTTGACACAAATATATTGTTAACCAATTTTTAAATTTTTATACGTAAAAATTAATGTTAAAGTCATATAAAAACGTAGGTGGGGAAAACATGCTTCCAACGATTTTTACGTCAGAAATGTATAAATTATACTTTGATTTTCGAATAACGGAAGCATATTTATGAACATCGTATATCAAAAATGAAACTAATTTTTGCTTCACACTTTTATAGTCCTCGTAAATTTCTTCAGACGTTTATTTTGGAGTTAATTCCTGTTAATTTATTTTATGGTGTTCGTAATTAATTAGCATTAACTTGAATCGATCACAAAAGGACATCCTACCTTTGTCCACCAGAAAACGAGTCTCTCATATGTAGTGTTGAAACGTCATTGTCCAAAACGTCAACGTCCCGAAAACAGCGAAAGTCAATGTCCCGTCCCGTATCTTAATTTTGAAATGGCCAACGAAAAATTGTTGACTTTGCCATAAAATATTTCAACGAACTTTCGGGGTAAGCCGTGTTAAACTTCTTCATCATAGCTTGTACGTTTTCCTAATACATAACACAATCGTGATCTTGACAATCATTTAACACATATTTTAGTGTGGGGCTGTGGAACTTATCTTGAACGAATACACGAGAAAGTAAAACAGAAAAGTGACTATTTATGCTTCCTAATGAGCTTTGCGCAAATGGTACTATAAAGAAGTGCTAAATAGTTTTAATAGCCTTAAAATTTAAATTAACACGTGAAATAGGCAACAACAGGTAGCAACTCGAACTACATTCTGAAGTGTTGCTAATTGAAAAACGTTGTCACACCTGCTATCAGCCAAGAAAAATGGAAATACTGGAAGATATAAAGATTCTATTTTATTACAACATGAGCAAGTCGAATACGTAAGATTATGAGCAAAACTGTAAAAACAAGAATTTTAAAAACACTCCAATAAATTCAACAGTTGCGGTTGAAGAATTTGACTTTTTTGTTTTATTTCTTCATCAGAATGTTGTACGATATCTATTAACTTGGGGCTTCCTTCAAGTTACATAATATTCGTAATTATAACATCACAGTGGAAAGACTAATAATAATAGTAGCTATAATTTTCAGTATCAGTTGGTATGCGTTTCCAAAGTACAACAGCTAGAATAACCAAGCCAACAACGATAATATAAATTGCATAAAAATAACAACAAATATAAGTAGTTATTAAAACTAGATATCTTAAAAAAATTGTATTTAGAACATATATTTTGAGAAGATAATGCTATCAGAAGAATTGCAATTTGAGTAATGAACTAATATTACTAGTATCAGTGTATTTGTGTTAAATATTTTCTTACCATCCCTCGAAATAGAAACGGAAATTCGATTTTAAGCTTTTAATTTATAATTTTGTAGATTCTAAAAATCTAAAAATGTGTTCTACTTGTAATTGGGAATACGGCGAAATCGGAATTGCATGAAAATTACATTTTTTTTATCAGTGAATAAGCAGAATACAATGAAAGTCGGATATGATGACAGTGAAGTTAGTGGAGTTCACTACAAATTGATAGAAGTAGCATTCTTAATATTCTAGTCTAAGTGGAACTTTTAATTATTATTTGTAGGTCGCAAGTTTTGACGCCCTCTGTATTACTTCAATTCGTGGATTTAAGTTGCATGTGTGTCAAATTTTGACCGTCTCGCGTTTAAAATAAACATCATCTACAATTTTCATATTGATATAATTTTGCAAGGCCTATTTTTGGACTATAAGAAGCAGTTCTGTTTCCGTTGCCGAAGTTTCAACCGTGAGTTTTGAATTCAGCTGAAACTGTTACTTTTAGCGTAAAAAATGAAATATGCAAAAGTGAAAATACATTAAAAAATATAAGTTCATCATATTTTGCACAAGACAAAAAAGCTGTATCCGAAAGAAACAGGAAGCACATTTTGGACGGTTTGGTCACTGTATCATCTAAACTGAACATTTTATCTTATAAAATTTATACAAACATATGGCAATGTCATGGTTTAGTGTTCAATGGTGACGACTGGGGTGGCACGCTTAGTCTTTATTTAGCGTACGACGTATTACAGTAATGATTGCAAATATTTCGAGTAAATTTAAGGATATTAATTATACACTTGGGGCTTGAAACGCAACGAATTTTTCAATAAGACAACGATCCAAAGCACATTGTACTTGCTGCATGAGAAAGAATCCCCTAAAATGTGTCTAAATAACTCCATTCGCCACCTCAGTCACCTGATTTGAATCCACTCAAATATTTGTAGGATGGATTAGGAAGAAGAGTTAGAAAACATCGTATCAGTAATAAATAATCTGTACAAAACGGGTTACAAATGGCATGGGCAAAAATAACTTCGTATTTTTAATACCTTGTGACATGGAAATTCTAATGTAAATTTACCTATTAATTCATTTGCTTTATATCAATTTACTGTATTATCAAGATTTGGTAATATATGTTTTTGATTAAATGTTTCTGGTTTATAAATTACAGAACATGTGTCGGGTATATGTACTTTTTTGTGACTGGCTGTATATCTATATTCTAATGTGTATCATAATTATTTTGATAACTAAAGTGTCGAAAATATTAATTGGAGCTTGTTCTCGAATACTGATAGAACAAGTTCTTATCTTAGTCTCCTATAAAAACTGATGAGCTTTTGAAACCATTAAAATGAATGGCGGAAATATCTGCTGTTCTCGATAATCTGCGATATTTGCTGCTATTACCCGTAAAGGCATCAATTGTTGGCTGGAAACCTTTACTTCCTAAAATATATGGTTTGCTTTTATTGAAGCTATGTTTTATTGTCTGTGTACACATATTAGGAAATAAGTGTCGGCAGCATGCAACTAATTTTCTCAAGAGAATGGAGAAGCTGCTTCAGCGCAGAGGTTGTAAGAAGAAAGGCATGTGTATGTATATTTATATACCTACAATGTGTTGAATTATTGTTTCCTATACGTTATAACTCCAATGATATGCTTCGTCTATAAATTCGGCACCAGCCGGCTCGGTTACTTTTTGCAGCATGCAATTTAGGAAAACGAAAATTATAGTCTGTATAGAACATTTAAACGCGTGTAAGTTTCGTCTATTTGTATAATGACTACAAAAAGCGTATTATACTGCGACTACATACATATGGTGGCCCATCAAAAATGGCTCAGGCTTGTTTTATGACACTAAACCGCAATTCTTCGAAAATCGCCCAAACATGCAAATTAATTTGTCAGAGGAATAGGTAATACTGTTATTTCTGTTCACGTATCCTCACCCCAAATTGGAGTGACTTTCACTCGAAAAATTTTAAATGACAAGAGGTATCAAAGGACATATCATTTCAATGCTCGAGGAATTTGCTTTATAGTGGTGTTTTTATTTCTGCATTCCGAGCACTAGTTCCCGCGAAAATCTAGTACAAAGTTTCAGGATAATACATGTTCTGTAGCATTTATAGAATGATTAGACGGCATTGATTAACCCTCCTTTGGGGTAAACATTTGAATGTTTTTTTTAGGTCAGCATCAGCAGGGTATTTCAGTATTTCAGGTATTTCGCAGTAGTCGTTGTTTTCTTTGAACATTTAAAATGAAAATTTATAATTCGATTTCAGAAAGATTTGTAATAATAGCATTTTTCTTAGGAAACATTGAATGTGTCAGTAGAAGTGCAGAATTGTTCAACCAGAAACATGCCGATAAGCATGTGAATCGCAAGAGATAGTGAGACAATTTCGGGAGACCTAGTCTATCGCAAATGAAAAGCGAAATGCTTGGTATTTGTTGTACGTATAAAATTCAACATTAAATATACAGTGCGGTCGTAAAATGTCCTCCCCCCTACTAACTTTTGAACGACTTGATATTTCTTCCCAAAATTTTGTGTGCTATAATGGGAGGCTAAATACTACTTCTTTTAACCCATATTTAAATTTTATAACTTTCAAAATGGCGGCTAAGCGCCATCTTGAACTACTTCTTTAAATGACAATGGTGGTCGAGTGACACCTCATTTGAAAGGTATTTTAATTATGCGTCTGATCCTTGAGTTTCATGAACAAATATTCATCCAGAAAAAAATGATAGATGATTGAAAATAATAAATTTATGGAAAAATCTAAGAATTAAAGCAAAAAAGGTACGCTTTCGAAATGCTGAATTTGTTTGTCTTCTGAGTGTTCCAGTGTTAATAAATTTTTGCACAAGTTCTCGTAAATACGTCCTCGAAATAGAACGGTCGGGAAAACGTTCATTAAATATTTTTTCGGCTTCGTGAAAGTTTCGATTGGCTTCGGCAAAAATAAAAACTGCTTCAGTTTTTTCCTGCAAAGTTCGAACATTCACCATAATTATTGTTAGTATCACCGGTTTTAACACTCTATATTCAAACGTGAGCAAACACAATAACTGAATTAAAGTGACAGAATAGAAAGACTAATTATTTCGATTATTTACTTCTGTTGTTTCGCATTCTATATTTTTTTAGCGTTTTGCTTAATAGAGACCTTGTACTAAAAAGTAGTATTTAGCCGCCCATTAAAGCACACAAAATTTGGTGAAGAAAATCAAGTCGTTCAAATGTTAGTAGGTGGGGGGGGGGGGGGGCATTTTACGAGTGTATTGTATAATAATATCTAATGCGTAAAACTTAAAACATATTTATTAATTGATAAAAATTGATTACAAATTGATTGTACAAAACATAACACCTTTTCCTAGGTTTCTGTCGAAGACAAAGTAATGATATTTAGAAATACTGAAAGATTTCATGGAACTTCTCGGTAAGGGGACCGCGGTAGAGTAATGGTCGCAGCGCTTGGCTTCGGTGTTATTCTACCAAAGTCGCTCAGGTTCGAATCCTGAGCACTGCACTTTCCCAGGGTGTTTGTGGTGTCTGGGGCATGGGGTTTTTCAAGGGTGGGGCATGTTAGACCTGTGAATAGCACGAAATGTGCTGAACCGGGATAAGCTGGGAGGGATGGGAATCTTGGAGCTGCCTTTGCCAACTCCACGATTCTTTAAAAAAACAACTTCTCGGTACAGATCGAGATGATGTTTCAACAGATATTACAGATTTAAGGTAGATAAGTATTTGTTACGTTTAAAAACCTTTATTATTAAAACATGGAAATGATATTTTCTAAATTGATTTGTTTAGTACATTCGATTCATAATATTGACAGCAATGCTAAAGCGGATAATGGTTCTTGCTTAAGCTCCAAGGTTAGTTTACTGCAGTTAGTCCTTTTGTTCTTCAAGACATCAGGGAAATAAAGTTAATCCAAAGTTTTGTAAAAAAAGAAACGTTTATATTGTATAGGCACTTCAAGATATATCGCTTTTGCCTCACCGAAGGGTGACTGGTAGCCCCTGTTCTTTGCAATAGGTAAATTGGCCTGAATCTGGCCGGTGCTTTTAAGCCAAGTTATTAGTAGATATTTTTCAACAGTTTAACATACTTAAAGGCTCGAGTAAATAATTTGGCAGCGTTTTCTAAATTTTGGTATGCACTTTGAGCAATTTTACTATTGCTGTTGTTTTCAAGGATGTATTTTCTAGAACAATTAAAAACACCGTTTAAAAACTTTCCTTATTTTGGTATTTTATTTTTATTATGCAAAAATGTATTACTTTTTTGGTCATTATTTTACGTGGAATAGTTGTGGGCCGCCGATCTATTTGGGCGGGGTGCGGTCGCACACGTTTCAAACCGGTAGTTAGGCCAGTTTGTAGATGTTGTTTTAATAATAGTTTTGGTAAGCTATCGGTTGTTACCATTAAATATAAATATAAATAATTATGTATAAATAATAAATAATTATTTCACATTAAGATTTGTACTTTTAAGAGATAAGTCATATTTTGAAGATAAATAATAAATATTTATGCTAATTGCTTACATTTTCTAATATTTTAGGTATCTAAATAAAATTCACCCTGTTTAGCCGAATTATTGAAGTCAGTTTTTAGTTCTATAAAAAAGGACTGCGGTAGACTAGTGGCTGAGGCGCTTGGCTTCGGAGTTATTCTACAAAAGTCGCTCAGGTTCGAATCCTGAGCAGTACACTTTCCCAGGGTGTTTGTGGTGTCTTAGTTGTAGTCGAGGCCCCATGGTTTTTAGGGTGGGGCATGTTAGACCGATCAATAGCACGAAATGTGCTGAACCGGGATAAACTAGGTGGGACGGGAATCGTGGAGTTGCCAAACATTCCTTCAGAAAAAGTTGTATAAATAATACCAAAAAATCTACAGAAATGTTGTAGATTGTAATATTCATAAAGTTTGCCTCTACTAGGGTATTACAACGTTTAATTACGTAACTGTAAATATATAACAGTTAAAAATACATACCGTGTCTTCAGAACTTGGCAAACGAGAACCACTTCTGCTAAAAGGAGTAAACGTTTGGAAATTTGATTATCTTAAATTAAATTTATTTAGTTCTCTTGAATACAGGGCGTTTTTTAATCCATTTACTATTTTATGTCTATTTCTTAAAAAAATTAACTAATTATTCTGTATTTCTCAATATAATATTATTCGTTAGAATTTTATTGCTTTTATTTGTGCAAAGCGTATTGAACACTCATGTAGATGATTTTATTTTATTATTCGAAATAAGTTTGCTTTCAAATTTCTTATTGTAAACATTTTATTTATTTTATTCTGTTCTGGCCCGTTCAAATCTAAACTCTTAATTTTATCCTTATACAAGTTCGCAGAGTAAAAGTTGAAGTTGATTAAAAATTCTTTTTCGGTAATGAAGCAATTAGACATTCTTCCTCGTGATTATGATTAGATTAAACGTGTAGAACAACATTTTTATATAACACATATTTTTTGACGTTTTGTACATTCCACATTTTATGAGCTAGTTGGTGGCATGATTTTACTTTTAAAAACCCATTCTTTTTGCGTAACATATGGGTTATCGTTATTCTCAGGCAACATTTAATTTAACTTAAACCAAAGGCTAACCGTAGGCTGCAATAAATTTTTTGCGCATTTCGTTTTCAATGTAATTAATTAATGAATTATGATCATTGCGAGTAGAACCGCGTCCTTGATTTGCTAAATCAATCTCCACGCTAATTACTAGAATTCGCGAACGGAATTATCTTGAAATCAACGAATGCCGATTATCATGGAATCTTCGGCGCCACTTTTGACTAACATATGGCCGTTGGGTAACATTTTCCATTAAAGTTCGTATTATACTGCCTTGGACTAATTCGACCAAATTTGGTATTATTTTGCTCAATTATTGTAAACTATTACTTCATTGGATCTATTGGCAGTTCCATATTCGATAGACGAGCGTGTGCTTTATAGATTTCAGTTGTGATTACAAAGTGCCGACTAATGGCCTGCCACCTGTCCTTTCTACAGTCCTTGCGCTCTTTGCTACGATATTCTTAATATTCACGAACTCCTTGAGTCTCGACTCTTTTTGGATAAATAATTATTTATTAAATATGTTTATGTAGCACGGTGATAGCACGAAGCGCATTATTTATAAATTTACCGTTAATAAATTCGAATAAATATCAACACGTTTCCTTGATAATATATATATAATCTAGCTAGAAATAATATAAATCACAAGAAATTATGCATTGAAAGAATATTAAAACTTCGAAGAGTTGTTAATTAACACATAACTTGTCAGAACGATGTTTTACCATAAGCAAAATTCCGAATATTTTTGACGGAAATTAACTTTCAATGTCCACTGAGCACATTAAAATTGCAAATTTGTTATATCTTGTTAGATCATCTATTTGTTGCCATACCTACATAAATTATTGGAGAATTGTGTTTTTAGTTTTTTTATAATCGAAGGAAGCAATCTTTAAGAAGCAAACTAACTCCATAAACGCAGTCCTGTCGACTTTTATTAGCTACAACCAATACACCCCATCAAAATTGAAACATATTGCATCGACAAGTAACAAATCATTTCGTCACGAATAACTTATTCAAGGAGAATTAAGTTCCGGCTGAATCACTCGCATGAAACAGCTGTTCGTTGAGGACAGTGTGCAGCTTTCTTAGACCTTAACCGAGTTTTTGAAACTGTTGTTTGGAAAATCTCAATAATAACATATTTCGAAATGTTGATTTCTAAAAATTTTGAAGCATGTATAGGCATTATGGCATAATGTTCAATATTAAAGGCAGTAGTGATAATATGAGGGCAGCCTCTTAAGTTTTTACAAAAACTGGAAAGGAAAAATGTTTTTGGAACAAACCCTTTTATTGTTTTTCAAAACATTCGCCTTTAAGATGTATACACTATTGCATACGTTCAAACCAATTCTCGAAACATTTTTTTCACTCTGAAGTTGGTATCTCAAAAACATGGTTTCTGAAGGCTTCAACAGCTTCTTGAGGTGATGAAAATCGCTGTCCACGCATTTTTGAAGAATTATGCCACGTTTTTACAAGCATTGCAGCGTTAACTGTTTTTCGATTCTCTAAAGGAATGGTTGCGACATGTCCAGTACAACCGAAGAAACAAGCAATCATTTTCTTGGAAGTGCTTCATGAACCGACAACTTTTGTGAGATTCGGTTCATCTTGAAACACCCAAACAGTGGATTATTGCTTAGTTTCCGGTTCATGCGAATATATCCACGTTTCGTTACCTGTTACGAGGTCGTATACGGATTTTGCAGTTCCTCGGTCGAATTTTTTGAGTATTTCCTTACACCAATTAACACGAGCCTTTTTTTTAGCTTCGCTTAAATTATGCGGAATCCATCGGGAACAGATCTTTGTCACAGCTAAATGTTTATGCAAAATCGAATGTACTGTAAGTCACATGCCGATCTTCTTCAAACATGTTGCGCACAGCATCGATGTTTTTTTGGAATAACAACCAATTTTGGTTGTCCTTCACGAAATTCATCACTGTCGGACGCACCACCACGATCAAATTCTGCAAACCAATTGTAAACAGTCTTTTCTGATGGTACTTCATTACCAGAAGTTGAACTACGCGATTCTATGCATTGTAGTTGAGTTAGGCCTTTCTAAAATCGTAAAAAATCATCCAACGAAAACCTTCACGTGAGATTTCCATTTTTCCACAAAATTGCTTTTTTTTAAACGCTCACTGTAAACAAGCTACTCGGTGAATTTCTAAGCTGCCACTGTTTTCACAATAACAAATGTCAAATTATATAGTAATGACACATCTCAATAGCACCACCTAGTGGTCGTTTGTAAAAACTTAAAAGGCTGCCCTCTTATTCAGAATATAAAGACAATATAGTGTTTTAATTACAAAACGCATATACTTTCTGTAAGAACTTCGGCAGAAAATAAATCATTTCTAAAAATAGTTTAACTCAGTATTTCTTTGAAGTTTGAAAAAAGAAAACAGCTTAGGTTTAGGCGTAGTAATGGTTATATCTCAGTAGCAATAAAAATCTCATTATTAAATATTTTGAGAGTTTTCTACCACTCGGTGTATACAGCGTGTTTTTAAAGGGTATCAAAATATTCTGCTGATTCCTTGGTCTAAATAAACAAAAAATGTTATGGATATGGGTCAAAAAATGCTTCCTAAGAGATACAGCTTATCACCGAAGATAGATTGTCTTTTGGAATACCGTATGCACCGTTTCAGCTAGAATAACGAAGTTTGTAACATCGAATAAACGGTTGATGGCAAAACAGATTCTGTAATCAAACTTCCAATAACTTATCCCAAAGAGCTCCAAATGGGCGTAGGCTCAGGTAAAGTCTGTAATTTTGTATAGGTGATTTTCGTCACTTTTCAGTAGTAATTATGGAAATCTGAATATTTCTGCAGTAAAAAGGTCTCGCGTTGAAAGTTGGTATCATGCACTGTTTTGGAGATTTTTCGATGTGAATGTTCAAAAACATATTAGACAGTCAAGTAAACATGCGTCACAGAAAATGATAGAATTTATCGGAGCCTCCGCCTATTTGGGGTAAGTTATTGCCTTGTATTTGGCGTCAAAACTTTATTCAATGTTCCAAATTTCGTAATTCTAACTCAAACGGTTCCCACGTTATTCCAGAAAACCATCCTTGGTCATGCACTTTTGAAGGGCTGTACCTCTCTTAGGAAACATTTTTTGACCCACGTTAACAGGAAGTTTTTTGTTTATTTTCAGAATGAAATCAGCACCGGGAGTGTTGCAAAAAAATGGGTGGACATGAATTAATCATTAATTCTAAGAATAAATCAAAAACTAATGGCAATTAATAAAGAAAGAAAAAGCGCCCCAAAAATGAATTCAAAATTGTACGATTAGCTATAAAAAATAGAATTATTAAGTATTTCTTCAACAACAATTTTTTTATTTATACGAACAAGGTTTCCGGTCTAAAGTCTATCGCTACAGCTTTACACAATATCTTGGGAAATGTATCTTTGTATCCAAAGAGACAATCAATTCGTCAGGAAAACAATAATTATCTCTCGAAAGCGTTCGCTAATTCTATTCTCTTAAGTCAATTGTAGCTTCAATAAAATATATTTGGCTCTTTTCGCGCCCTTAGGCCATACAATAATAAACCTTTAAATTTCAAGGTTAATTATTTTTCCAAAGTTTTTAAAATATAAAAATATTTGAACGGGTATTCGCGGATATGCTATAGAATATAATACACTAGTTATAGTTTTACTCTTATAATACGAAACGATAGTAGAAATATACTGCAAAGATAGTACATATAGCGAAATTATTACTTTCGGGTCTATATCTGCAACGTCAATCTAGGCGTGTTTCAGGGCTCAATCCTAGGCCCTTCACTATGTTGCGTACTAACAAATGATATACATACCTAATTTCATGGCAGGTGAAGTGGTATATATGTTATCACAGTTAATTGAAGGGTTTGTCGCAAAACATTAATGATAAACGTTGATAAAATTATTTACATATATACTTTTCGAATTTCTTAACATTTCATTGACCATATCACGCCGCCTCGAATCAAACTTTAAAGTTTACAATTTATTTCTAGGATTACATTTACTTAATACGACTCTGTAAAGTAGATGAGTATATAAACCACTACAAAAAAATGTATATAATCATGTCAGCGGCAATATAGAAATCGAAACCCTCATTAAAAAACTCAATATAACTTCATATGTGATTAGAACTATTTGACGCCTTTATAATTTTGAGAGATTGATATTGATCACACTATATTTTTTCTGTTACAGGTTCAACCGCCACTCTTTCAGTTAAATCACTGCCATGAAAACCTGTGACTTTGTCGTGGGTGGGGCACCGTTGATTGGGATTGTTATTACATATCAGCTGCAGACAATACGCTGCTATAAGGTATTCAGAATACCTTTTAGATTTATTTGTGCTTTACGCAGTTCCATATCCACATTCAGTGTCACTGATATCTTTTAGACGTCCATCACCTCCAGGTGCTGTGATAAGCAAATCATTGTCTCATGCGATTTTACGATCCATCTCTACATGCGATAACAATGCGCTTCATAGCGTGTATTTTGGTTATTTTCATTCACACTTACAGAACTGTGTTTTTTTAGTAAAACCCTCGTAATGTAGAAACTATATTTTAAAAATTCAGAACAAAGTTTTTTTAAGACAATTTGGACATTTGGTCCACGTGATTCTTGCAGACAGATTTTCGAACATCGTATAATGGCCCTTATAAATGCATATCTTTAATATTAATTCGGATATACACTCTATACACAATTTTTCTTTATACGTTTGCTGTATTTTACATTAACGTTTCTAATTTTTTAAGAAATTTCACTACTTTTACTACTACCCACTTAGGCAATTATAAGACGCCACCAATTATAACACGCATCCTTATTATTGTAAGCCAGAAAGTTTTTCGTCAGTCCCCAGTACCTTGGCAAGAAGTCATCGAGTATAGGACGCACTATAAATACAGAAACACAAAAATAGGAAAAAAATGCGTCTTATAATCGATATAATACGGTAAGTAATGTACTGCTTTTAAACGTATTTGAGTAATCGGACATACCTTGTACTACCTCAATTCCGACCTAGAAGTTTTCTGTATTTCCAATGTTTGTACCTTTTTGCGACGTCGTATTCAAAAAAACAAAATTAGTGTAGAAATAGCGGTATGTCGAACGTACATTCTCTGCTTAGAATAGAAACAATAATTTGAATTCTCTTTTACTTTTTATTTTTAAGCCTGGTAACGTACGAGGCTTGCCAACGTACGAGGCTTGGCAATGTAATTCTCGGAATGACACTGCAACACAGCTGGGTAGTCAACCTACGATCGAACAGCTATTAATTTCTGAGCAGGATGCTAGCAGGTACATCATGTTTGGGTCAGTCGTCATGGAGCAACTAGTGAATATATTAAATTTTGTTGTAAAAAGAGTTGTATTGTGCACAAATTTGCCGCGACAACGCAAAATTCTTAACGCATTGTCACTGGTGATTCACTAAGATCTTGAGACGAAACGCCAGAGCACTTGATAAGTGCCTTGGAAAATCATCATCAATATCCAAAACGTTACGCTTGCAAAATCCAGAATCAAAAATCATGCGGATTACCTTCTTTGATAAACAGGGTGTTATCCATAAAGAATATGACGAAGAGGAAACAGTGTATACTAGGTTGAAGTAATGAAGAGATTATTGTAGGTCACTTCTCTTAATGCATGACAATGCACCTGCCTGTTCTGCACTGCTTGTAAAGTCATTTCTCATGAAATACGATGTTGCTGAAATCAGTCACCTACTTTATTTACCTAACTTGGCACCAGAAACCATTTTTCAGTTTCCATAAGAAAAACAGTTCCCAAAGGGAAACGATTTCAGGACGTAGACAATGTTAAGAAAAATGTTCCCGTCGAATTGAAAGCAGTTTCTTCTGATGTCTTTACCAATTGATTTCAAAAACTTTTAGAACACTGCA
This sequence comes from Limonius californicus, assembly GCA_014611495.1. NCBI lineage: Eukaryota > Metazoa > Arthropoda > Insecta > Coleoptera > Elateridae > Limonius > Limonius californicus. The sequence continues at coordinate 53,187 of JABXWE010102175.1, forward strand.
ATAAATGTATTAAAGAAAATGGATATTACTTTGAATAAATATCAAATAGTTTCCATGTTGCTTGAATTGCCAAACCTCGTATGTTTACAAATTAGTTAGCACCAGCTTCAGGTTGTTTTATATGTTTGTTTGCTTTCATCTTAATTTTCATCACGTAGTTTTAGAATGCACGTTTGCTTTAGTAAATGATGTTTGCATTTTTTGCAAGCCATTATAATAGAGAATGCTGTTTTTCATAAACAGGCGGCGATCTTGAATAGTTTATGTTAAACGCAATGTTTAAGGGAACATAGTCTTTTAACCTTCTTAAGGTGAAAGTGTTAAAAAATCATAGTAATGGCCAAAAAGTTGTCTTTTCAATCTTACAGAGCCAGTTAACGTATTTATTTCTAAATGAAAATATAAACAAAAGTAGGAAAATTAAAGCTACAATTTTTAACGTATGGTCTCGAATTTAATGGTTGTATTAAAATATCAGTTTTATCAATTTATGATGTACTAGAAATTAATTGAAACCGTAAATTAGCTGTCTTACATTTCAGAAGCATATACATTTATCACGAAACTGCTATATACAGGATATATATATATATATATATATATAAGGAATTATAGCGCTGATATACATAAATTATACTATTTACGTAAATGTTTTAAGAAGGTTTTGATTTTTAGAAAATTCTACATAAGTAAAAATGTTGTAGGATGCGATAAATCTTACTCTAAAGAAGATTTCAAGGTATGCAATATATAAAGGCTGTTAAACGAAAAGGTCAATCACTAAACAAAAGGTGCCTTAAAAATTATTGCTCTGAATTTTAGTAAAGGTTTTGTAACATATCTTGCTTAAAGCAAAGATTTTATCGCCCCCAATATTTATGTCCCATAAAGACAAATCCTCTGACTAACATTTTGGAATTTGAGATCTGCCAAGAGATATGCGGCCTTGACTGATAACTACTATTTCTCTAGCATTTGTCTCCCAGTGAAAATTATAAAGTTAATTAGTTCAAGGTTAAGCGTCTCGAATAATAAATACATTGCACTTGCATGAGCACCCGTGAAAAATTTCATTGCTATAATAATCAACTATAAATTTTATGAATGTTCTGCTCATTTATGAGCTCGTATTCTACGCCTCCGCTAAAAACATTCAATTTGTTTGATATTAGCTACTGTAAAATGGGTGCTTATTGCTATTTCTACAAAATGGTGCCAATACGTCTTTTAAATTCTCGTCAATGGCAAACTTCTTATTCTTGCAAAAATAAACCTTTACGAAAATCTAAACTTGACGCCAGAATGAATTTGCATGAACTACTTTCTTTGAACTTTTATAAGTGGTTTTAAAATGAGTTTCCATAGGTTAATTAAATAACAGTCAAGCAAATTTGCGGCGTCTTAATTGCCACTACAAATAAAATATCTTACAACCTACTGTTTAGTTGCATAATAAAATACTACATAATTTCTCAGGCGACATTTTAATATAATGTATATTTTCTGTACTTGCAACTAAAAATTTTAATTACAGCTTATAATTTGTCAGCAGGGTGCTATTAGAAATGAAATATTAGTTTTTAGGATGATACAGAATTACGAGATATCGCACGTCAATTACTTCATTAGAACATGTCAATACTAAGATTAATTTTCAACATAGACCTATCGTACTTTGGGGGTATCGCCCAGTGTAACCAGGTAAGGTATGCCCTGTCGTTTGATTAACTGGATGATGATTTGCCCTAATTGTTTTAGTCAGATGAACCGGGCCTGCAAGGATTTTGTGTACCTTCGGGCGGACAAGGATTAGTTCTTAGTAAACTTTGTTTGCCACAGCAAGAATACTTTTTCCTTATTCTTTGTGAGCCAAGAGAAAGTATTAGGCAAAGGCCTGTCTTGATTTTGTGTGCTTTGGCGCGAATAGGTTCTTAATGTATCTTGTTTACCATCACAAGAAACCTTAATTCGGATATGCCTGAGTACTGTTTCTAAAACCATACAACCTAATGTCTCGCAAGAGCTTGCATCTATCTTGCGATGGCGAACAAAATAACTCAAGGACAAATTCGTGGCCGCCCCAAGGTATGCATTATCTAGACAGGCCCTGTTCAGGCATACAGGATAGGGTCCTGTATGTCTGTATGTGTTAGGGACACATACCTAGCTAAAACAATGCGGATAAATAATTGTCAAACAACATGGCGGTGTTAGATGATTATGCTGGACGTTACCCCCCAAAATGACGACGCGGTCTAAGCCGAAAATTAACCTTAGTTTTTACACGGGCAATATTTGAGGAATATTACTAAACACAAGGACAAGAAAACAATACCAATATACCCATGTTCGGAAATGAATCGTTTAGGATTTAAAAGCTCTTTTGATTGAAGATTTATTTCTTGTCAACTATTGGAAAGACTGTTATTTATTCGTTAATACTCACTTTTCCTTAGTTGTTAGTTTTTGTATCATGAACGGCTATGCAAACGTAGAATTAGCTGATATGCATTTAATGTATGGACGTGTACATGGTAGTGCATTGGCAGCTAAATGGCTTTATGAACAATTATTTTCCAATCGAAGGCAATTAAGCAGAAAACTGTTCTTGTCCATTAATCGTCGTCTTCGAGAGTTCGAGAGTTCGAGAGTTCGAGAGAGAGAGAGAGAGAGAGAGAGAGAGAGAGAGAGAGAGGAACAATCGTGGTGGAGGGTGCGAAAGGGGTAGGCCTAGAATAAGTTTATCGCCAATGTCGAGGAAAAAATTTTGAATTGTATCGGCAAGGTTCTTTCTATAAGCACAAGAAGAGTAATGTTATAGAAATTTCGCACTCATTAGTGTGAGGTGTCTTGAAAATCCAACTTCTGTATCAGTCGCATCGTCAGCGCGTGCAAGGTCTGACTGGGCAAGACTTATTTTTTGTTATTGTTTGTACAGAAAAATGCTATGGATAAATAAATACTAATTTTATTAATTCAATGCTATTTACTTATGAATCCGGTTTTAACAGAAACGGCATAATCAACTTCCTTTACAAACTATTAATGGGTGGAAGAAAATCCTCATGGTTTTATACAAAGTAGAGATCATCAGTAGTTCAGTGTCAATGTATGGGTTGGTATTGTTGGTAACAAGCTGATAGGAATCCACTTTTTGCCTAACAGATTAACGGGCAATCTCTATCAACAATTATTGGACAATGGTTTACCAAATCTATAAGAGAATGTTCCCCTAGTCACACGGCAACGAATGTGGTTCATGCACGACGTGGTGCCTCCACATTTTAGTCTTGTAGCAAGACAGTTTCTTAACGATAGGATTTAGTGCGCAATGGATAGGTAGTGGTTCCACTGCGTGGCACCCACGTTCGCTTGATTTGAAACAGCTGGACTTTTAAATTTGGGGCATTTAAACAGCCTACTTTATGCAATCCCCGTTAATGACACACGTAATATTATAAAACGTGATATTCCGGGAATTTTCGAACGTGTTCGACAATCGATTATAAGATATTTTGCATGCTGTACACAAGTTCAAGGGGGGCATTTTGAATAATTAACGTAATTGTTACTAAATATAAATAATTTTTTCAAATTAAAAAGCGATGAAATCCGGAGGGGTTATTTTCCCAACATGGGTTGGGTAGATTGATAATTTTTTTGTTCTGGTATGCATAGTATATTACCCAAATATTGACCCCTGTTTTTTGAACATGCTGTATATAATTAGAAAGTATTTAGTTAAGACAGCTCGTTTATACTTCTACTGAATAATATCGATATTACATTGTAATTAAAGTACAAAGATTATTCTAGCCACTTGTTAATAATAATTTTCGAAATTATTCGGTTTAGGGAAGTTTCGCAAATATTCAAGGTTGTTAGTTGTGAAGAGTAAAGTTTATGGAATGTCGAGAAATTTAGTAAATATTTTTAAATATTTGCTAGAAGAGTTCCGAAATGCCAAGGTTGGTACATATGTTTTATAACTTATAAAATTGTTTAAGTTTCCGTATGAAAAATTTAGTTTTTATTATTGTAACAACGTTAAAGCTTCTCTATAGTTTAAAAGTTATACAGGACGAATAAATTCACCAAATTATTATGAGAAAGTTGTATTTTCAGGAAAATTTAATGCATCATATTACGATTTTATGTTTGCCCTTTTTTGTTTTAAATATCTTACGGCGTAAACATACTTTTGTGAACGGTTATCTAATCTAAGGAGCTACTAAACTGCCTTAAAATCAGCTATAATAAGAGTTTTCGATTGCCACCATAGCTATAGCAATATGCTTCCTTCGTTCTTACTGTTTTCTTTTAATTAGTGGACAATATATCCAAGATTTATAATATAGGGAAAAAATGTTCTGACAATTGATAAAAACTTGTGATAATAAAATTGCCAAAGTAGTGAAATAATATGTTAAAAAATCCAATTATGTCTATGAATTCTTTGGATCAATTTTTGTGAAATGTTTTCACCTTATTACAAACTACCACCCACTAAGGACATAATGCATACAAGCTCAGTATCAAAATGTATCCAATTTTCTTAAAATCAGAACATTGCCAAGACTAATTTTAGTTGTTTGACGTAACGAGCAACGACGAAGTTGTTACAACTTAGCTAAGCTATTATTTTTCGAATAGAATCAATTGGCTTCATTTTAGATAAGATAAAGAAAGGAATGTCATGTATTGCCTACGAAAAGGATGCATTAGGTTTTGAGTTCCCAAGTCAGTGTAGGATCTCTGTAATTGCATCGGTTCAGCTTTTTGAAAATATTATACATTATATTTATAATAATATCATGAATCACGAAAATGGTTGCATTACATAACACCAGTTCTTGTCAATATTACAATTTACTTTCGGCTTAGACCGCGTCATTTGGGAACGCACATCTTCAGCGTGAATAGACACAGTGTTTTATTCACGCTGAAGATGCAAGCTGCAATGTCTTGCGAAATTATTGTCCTGCCAAACAAAATACATTAAGATCAAATCCATGTCCGCCCCACGGTTTTGCTTTATATAAGCACACGGCCCTGTTTAGGCAGGCAGGGCTTATGAACAAATATTGCTCAAACTTCTAGAGCAAATGCTTGTAAAGGCAGACAAGCTACAGGTCGGTCCTTACCTGATAATGCTGGGTGTAGTTCCCAAATGACGACGCGGTCTAAGCCGAAAGTAAATTGTAATATTGACAGTTCGAGAAACCGCGAAACCCTCAAAGAATATATAGCACCAGTTCTTGTTCAAGTACTTTATATGTTTTTTCCATTCATACGCACTACCTTCCCCCTGGAACCGTTTTTCACATTACTTCAGGGGGATGCGGGCGTCCTTTACACACTAACCATTCATGCAACATGCACCCTAAACTTAATTAATCGAAATACGGTCGCCTCAGCCGGGATTCGAAACCTCGACCGGTCGACCGCATTTCGCTGTGACCTCGAGTGGCAGCTCATATCTGCCCTACTCCACCGAGGTCCCTAACTTTATATGTATGCATAAAATTTTTAAGGCAAAAATTCAGGAAGTAGAATGATATAAAAAGTATTCAATACAATACTACAACTCCCATGTGCTGCATTCTAGCATTGATTGCTAGTCCAACAAAATAAGCAGATAATATAAATACCGGAGTGAGCACATACATTTTCTATAATTATTCCTGAAGTTATTGATCGAAAATTTTTTGAAGAGGTTCGGTTCTGAAAGTCACAAGCATGTTCATCAAAACTTTTTGTTGTTGTTTTGATATTCCAAATGCAGCCTGATAGTTTGTTGATGGTTTACGTAAACGCCTTGTATATTCAATTCAATTCAATTATTGGGGCTATCGGATAACTACCAACGTATTCAGCTGTGGTTTGTGTTGCCTAATGTTTGTAGAATCGCCTTTAGGAATTTCACTTCAAACACGTGTAATTTCCAAGCAAATCGTGTATGAAGGCGCAAACACTGCGCCTTCACAGATGTGCTTGCACTGCCGTGGTTTATAGTCCACCTTAAGGTGTAGATTTCGCTGGCCTCTGCGGCTTAGTAGAATAATCTTTCAAATCATTTTTTCTCCATACTTTCAAGCTAAATTTTGCGTTATTTGTGTATAAATTCTTTTTTACCTGTGCTATTTATTTGTTAACCCAAATGTAAACTTTATATGTCTGTTAAAAAAGTTTTTAGCTCTATTTCCAAAAGTTACTCTGTTTCTATGTACATACATTTTGTCTTTATAGCCGTTGGAATTCTAACAACGATACAGGAATGTACGAGTAATGATGACTCATTAATCCATTATTAATTATAGCGTTGCAAACGATTGATGTTAGGCGTATGACGACTATTGGTAATTGTTAGGATTAGAAAATTTAGTATAAACTATTTTAAGAAATAAAAAATAACTCTTCTGTTGATTCACAGCCTCATTATATTAAAAACTACTGTTGTAGTAGTCAAGATTGTTTTACTACTACAAATTTTCTAGTTCCCAAAAATGGTTTATGTGGGAGTGAATGTGGATATCTTTACAACCGTGGTTCGGAAAATTGTCGTGTATATTGGCTCGCTATTTTAGAACTATTATCACCTATTATTCTATTTAAACAATTAATCATCTAATTATGCTTCTGTTTATACAGTTATAATATGCAAAATAATTATAACCATAAAAATCTCTCGAATATTTTCAGTAGCAAAAATTAACTTCTACATAATAAAAATTTAAATGAGTTTCATGTAAATATACGCATTTGCATTAACTAAATTACGCAAACTCCGGGAGCTGGAATTTTTAATAAATGTTAAATAATTGCTTGAAGTTAATTAACTGCAAGCTATTGTTTGTTTGAAAGATGGGGTCGGACGATGGGCAGCAAAAGCGGATTTGAATCATTTGTTTATATTAAAGTTACCCCTACTGATCGAGGCAGTGAAGCATAATTCCATGATATTATGTAATTATTTTACTGCCTGTAATAATAGGCACGCCCTTTCATAAATAAAAGGAATTAGTGTTTGTTGAGGCTTATTACGACGCCTATATGCAAATTGGAACAAAATTTAAAAAGAACGCTTCGTTACTACTTCATCGTGTGTTACTTAAATGGGCAACACTGTAATAAATAAAATAACAAGCAATAAAAAGTCAAATATGTTGGAATCAGACACTCCAACACATTTTTTTGCAATGAAAATGTAAATTTAGAAATTTATTAAGTGCTTGTAGGTTGTAATAGTGGTTGATTTTTTGCCGACTTAGAATTCTTTATTAAGAAATTTTATTAACATTTTTAAGAATGCGTGGGTGGTATTATTACTAAACATTAGCTTTGTTTTGGTAAATGGATGTTAATTATGAACTTTACATATGAAGGGGTGCTAGTAGTAAAATTGTGGACAGCCTTGAGTTTGACTTACGTCCTAATTTGTAAAAATCACAGTCATCATTTACAATACTGAAACGGCACAATAATGTCTTGTGGTTGATAAATTAATTATAAATTATGTTAAAAAAACATTACATTGTAATAATTAAAAAGCTGTTGTATGTTAGTTACGTAATTATTTGCAAATTTATTGTGCTTGAGATTGCAGCCTGCATTTGTAAATGGGTCAATGAATTTTGATAAATCCCATGAATATATTAAAAGCGAAGCTTTCGAACGTATCAAGTAATTTTATGTAAATAGAAGCATTTTTGCGAAATTGTCTCTGCAATACAAACTGTACCTTACATATAATATTATCCTGCGTAGTTTTAATTAATCACTGTATACAGGATGTGCTATAAGTTGAGATAAAATGCCTCGTAGCGTTGTTCAGCAGTGCATATTGAACACAAAACAGCTAAAATATTTATTTTTCGCAGGCTAGTTTCTTAACACGAACTTCTAGAAGTTTGAAATATGAATGCTTCGTATTATTAATAACATAGCTAAACTAATGGTAATTATCGATGAAAGTAGTTCTTCATCAATAAACTTAAGATATTAACAATAAAAATTATTTCTGCACAAGTTCAAATTGCAGATTTTTTATCCAAAGATTTTGTTGAAAACATCAGATTTAGATATGGCATCAAGGCAACTATAAACAAGGCTAATAGTAATTTCTATTTAATTGGATACTGCTGTTCCGCATTTTACAGTTGTCAAACACATTTTTCTGTTCGGTTTTGTAAATTTCGTTTCACTTGCATTAATGGAATACACATTTGTACTGTTGCACTGCACTGACATGATTTACATTCTTGAAGAGCTTGATGGTAATTGTCATGCAGCGGCAAGGCTATATGTTGAAGGCTATCCAAATAAAAGACATCCAAACCACACAGTTATTAAACAAACTGACCAACGACTACGAGAGACAGGAAGTGCTGCTCGAAAAAGAGATGGTGGTGGTCGTGCATTTCTGGTAAGACAGCCCAATGATAATTGAATAAAATGTGTTAGATCTAATTGAATGGGAACCTACGAGAGACGTTCGTAGTATTTCTCGGATTGTAGACATACCAAAGTCGACAGTACACAGAATATTAAACGACAACGTCCTATATACAGGGTGCGGCAACATAACTTCCTTTTTTGAAATGCGTGCCATTCAGGCTGTAGAGGTCGTAGCGGGGTGGGAATAGTCTCATTTGACAGGCGTGGTTCTAAAGTTTTGTTTCCTACCCCGGTCATCATCATCATGCGTTGGAACAGTGAGGAGCGTGCGTTTGCCGTCGACGCCTACTTTTCGAACGGATGTTCTGTGATCGCGCCTTCCGAAATCGCTTCAATGTAGCCCCGTTGGGCCCTGACCCGGACTAGAAATCAATTGTTACATGGGTCACTACGTTCAGACAAACAGCCAGTACGACAAGACAAAGAACTGGAGTCCCCCGGCCGATCAGATCACCTGAGAACATTGAGGTAGTGAGAGCTTCAATTTTGCGGTCCCCACGGCGCTCTGCGCGCAAACATGCGTCTGCCCTTGGACTTTCCGATCGTTCAGTGAGGCGAATTCTTCACGATGACCTTCATTACCATTCATACAAGTTGGCGATTGTGCAGGAACTCTCCGAACGCGACTTCAATTCTCGGAGGAACGCATGTGAGGCGCTTCTCGAAAACGTTCCTGAGGACGCAATTGTTTTTTTCAGCGATGAAGCCATTTTAATTTAAGCGGATGCGTCAACAAACATAACATGAGCTACTGGGTTGACACCAATTCCCGACAATTGCATCAAAGGACTTTGCATTTACCTAAGGTCACAGTGTGGTGTGCAATTTCCTCAGCTGCGATTGTTGGGCCCTGGTTTTTTGAAAAAAATGAGGTCACAGTGACAGTGAATTCAGACCGGTATGTGAACATGTTGGAGGTATTTTTTTCCACAACTTTATGAGTTGGACTTACGGGACATTTGGTTCCAACAGGATGGAGCAACGGCTCACACTTCAAGGATATCGATGGCTGTTTTGAGGGAACACTTCCCGGAGCGCCTCATCTCAATAAGGGCGATTTGGAGTGGCCAGCCCGCTCCCCAGATTGGACCGCTTGCGGTTTTTTTTGTGGGGTTTTTTGAAATCACCTGTTTGTGTCAACCGCCCAACCCTACAAGACCTGAAGGCCAACATCCGGGCAGAAATTGCCAACATCCGGGCAGAAATTGTCAACATACCCGCTGCTATGCTGGTAAGGGTCATGACAAAAACGCCAGAAATCGGCTTCTTCAGTGTATGGACAATGGGGGGCGTTACCTACCTGATATGATTTTCAAAACTGTGTAAAACAAAACTTTAGATATGTACCTACATTATAAAAAAAATAAAAAATTTCTGATTCATAAAATAGGTTTTATTGCGTTTTGAAAAAAGGAAGTTATGTTGCCGCACCCTGTACTTTTCGAAAAACGAAAGTGCAAAACTTATTACTATAGTATTATAATGCACAAATTATATTGGCAATATTTCGTGGACAGATGAGGCGATATTTACGCAGGACGGGGTTTAAAATACTCATAATAATAATGTGTGAGCAGATGAGAAACCTCGTGTAACTCATGTTGGAAGTCATCAATATAGATACGGTGTTCATGTTTGGGCAGGTATGGTAAATAGGCATTTAATTGGTCCTTTTATTTTGCCAAATCTTCTTAATGCTGAAAATTTCCTACATTTTCTAAATGAAGATTTTCAGATATTATTGGAAAATGTTCCACTGATAATTAGCCAATATATGTGGTACCAACAATATGGCGTTTCAGCCCATTATGGAATCATGGTTTGAGATTGGTTTCAAAATCATTTTTCAGATCGGTGATTTGGTCGTGGGGGTCCTATATGTAGCTTGGCCGCCAATGTCATCTGATAACACCCCTAAATTTTTAATTATGGGGATATCTAAGGTATATCTCACACCATTGAACAATGTGGACGATTCAACAAATCGTATAACCAAGCGTCTGCAACTTTAAACGAACATATGCCACAACGAGTACAAAGTTCGATTGCTGTGGGATGTGCAGAATGTCATAATGTTAATGGTGGTCATTTTGCACACTTCCATTAATCTACAAAATATTTTAAATTCTAATTCGTTTCCGTCCGTTATTTTTATTCTTTTTGTGTATACATAATTTGTGTTTAGGTACTGAAAAGGATCGATAACCAATTTATTTAGATGTGGATTCGGCGGATTGAGGATACTACATAAAAAAATGCAACGACAACTCTACCTCATGGTGGTATGGAAATGAGTTGTTTAATAATTATGTAATAAATATTTTTTAATGGTTTTCCTTAGTAACTGCATAAATATTTCTCGTAAATATTAAAATATTAAATAAATATTTCAGCTGTTTTATATTTAGTATGCACTGCTGAATTTTACCTCAACTTATGGGACGCCCTGTATATTTAAGAGTCTTATTTCAAAGTAAAGTTTTTAGCACGACGGAGCACCTACAAAAACCTATAAACTGGATAATATTAATAATGTTTTATCTATTCATTTTTATAATTAATTCAACTACTGACGGGCCAGTTATTTGAAGTGACGAATGTTGGATAATGTTATGTGGGGAATATGCAAACATAAATTACTAAAAAATGGCTAATATCAGTGGGAGCGAAAGCCTCTACAACTAGGCTTAGGCACTGTAAACCTGTTGACTTTATTGGTTATGTATTATGTAGTTATATTATATGTTGTAATTGGTATTTCCACCTGTTAAAAAGTGGACAGTTGTTTGATTATTGTAGTCTTATTTTGGATCCTATTTAGTTTCTGGCTAGTAAGAATTCAATCGTTTCAAATACGTTTTCACTCCAACAAGTGACTATTTATATGAAAGTTATTTTCCGCTACCTATTTGAAACACCTTGAATGAAGCGCTACATTAAGAAGAAAATATTAAATTGCTGCAATGGACAATTCATTCCTTAAACAGCACTTGCCACAACCAATGCCTGATAAGATTACCCACATGAGTATTTTTTAACTTCAAATGGATTCCTACCATCTAAAACATAAAAATCAGGATAATTACATTTTTTCACCCTTTTTCAGGAAACTATTTTAATCTTACATATCTACATGCGTATTAAATCCTTAACAATACACTTTCCGGTGTTAAAAATTGATATTTGACTACCTGTAACTTTATGAAGATTATGTTACACCTATCCTTATGAGGAGATTATCCTTTAAAATACAATTGCACTGATATTTGAAACAACAGAATTTCAAAAATACTAAAACACAACAATTTAACAAAGTAATTCTCTTTAAAAGGCTTAAAGCAATTTTGTCCTGTAATTATGGCTTTAAGGTTGTAGTTGCTACAAACGAGTTTGATTTATCTTTTACGTAATCGTAATAAATTATGAATCATGGGAGTTTATATATCATTCTGTTATATTAACTTCTCATTCCTGAGATGTACACAGAAAAAAAATGCTTGTATCTCTCAGATAATTTTAATTATCTATTCTGATTTTCACTACACTAGTGAAAATTCTTATTTCTGGTAAATAAAATTTTAGATATCTGTGGTGACCTTTGCAAATGAAGTTGCTTGTCAGATGCAAGTAAAATTTCTAAAACTTTCTTCGTTAACGCCAAGAAGTTTTTGATTGCAACAAACAAGTATCCTTGTCTTACAAAAGATAACGTATCACGTGATCTCTACTTAGCAAATTTTGTTATTTGAATTAGCGAATATTTAGTCTCGAGTGTAATATAGGCCGGGTATTATTGCGATCGTCTCTGCTATGCGTCACAGTTAGCTTCGATAGGTGCCGAAGAACGCTGCAAATTTTTTTGTGAATTAAGTGTCTAATTAGTGTCTTCATTTACTTTGGTTAAGTTCAGATAAGTGTAAAATGGAAGAAACCAAACAATTATTGAAGGACTGGGATTTAGCGGATTTATTTCCTGCTTTCGAAGGTAAGTGCTTATACAGTCATTTGTTGCTTTGATTACCGAAAATTCGTTGCGTATCTAGACGAATTTAAAATTAATGCTGTAAAAGTAATTTCTATCGATAAGATTACCTACCATAAGTCATATCCATAAGAAACTAGGTGTTATGCCGTATTTCTAAAGTAGGTGCCCGCATAAAATGTTTGTGTCAGTTTCCCGCGTTTTATATCGCTTACACGGGACGACATACTGCAGCGATTGAAGCATATGAGTCATGAGCTTGCAATGTTTTGACTAGCATCCCTATTTTAGGTCGACCTTGATCATTCGTAGGTACATTGGTACTTTGACAATAATTGATTCATTTTAATTTTTTACGGCATAAGTAGGTACTTAATAAGTTATAATATTAATATCAAGTTTCTCGAATTTTTATACATACCTATTTGATATTATTTCATGTTCAGCAAGTATATAAAAAACATGTTCTATCAACTGACCTCAAAGTGAAAAATATGGTCATTTTATTCATATTTAAGTTACAGCATGTCCCTCGTATGCTAATTAGATAGATTTTTGTCGTGATAAAATTTTCAGAATTTTGTGCAAGGCACACCTTTGAATATACCTATCTAATGTCTGTGGTGCATCAGAATAAAAAAATAATAATTATACCTACTGTATGTTTTCTGTTTTCACTTTTTTTCGTTTTTAGCAAATGAAGTTACCGTTGAAATGTTTAACGATTTAAGTACGGATGTCATCAAGGAATTAATTCCCAAAATTGGGAACAGAATAAAGTTTGTAAAAAATTTGGAAATATGGAATGCGAATTTTATTGTTCAGCCCAATGACGCAGTTTTGGTAAGACAGCCCCAATAGTGACTAATAAATAATAGGCCAGGGCGAAATATCGAAATAAAATGTAATACGTACTCGCGTTCTGATTTTGAATTTTCTTACATAATTTAGGAATAAACATTTTTCAGGTTACTGCTGATGATTTTAATAATTTTCTCCTACATCAACATCGTCTACTTTGAGCAATTCGTCGAACTATTCATTGCCTTCGAAATCATCAGTACTAAGTACCTATCGAAAATAATAATAATACCCGGATTATTCTTTGTTACAGCAAAACTTACTGCTATGTCGCAAAAGCCCTTCCTAATCATTGACGGGGTAGATTTAATCCCGGAACCTCCAATAAAGAAACAAAAATGTTCTTATCTAAAAGATCTGTTAAATGCTAGCAATATGGGCAAAAGTTTATTGGAGGTGTATAAATCCTCCGGTTTCAAACAACTACATCGACAACAACTTGCTGATATTATAATAAGTAAGGAATTGGAAGGGGGACCAGATAAGAGGTAGGTAGAAATGAAGTTTTAAAAAATCTCTTTATTTACATTGAACTAATAGTTATCGCAATTGTCATATTTATATCTACACATACAAATACGATTCACGTAGTGAAAGAAGTGCTTAAGACTTTGAATTCGGATACCGTGACACAAGGTAAAGTATACAATAAGCACATACAATTTAACTTTCTAAGAATTTTATTATTGCAGATACTATTGTCAGATGTAAATTTGTTGCCTTGTTTTGGATTATTAGTATATATATTACAAAATGAAAGTAATACCATTTTTGTATATAATCATTATGAAACCAAAGGGTTTAATGAACACAATCATGCATACGAAATTGAAAAACTAAATTCATATGCAATCACTCATTATAAAAATCTACCTCATCCTATGCAAGCATTGCTTACTAAAGCAGTTGATGGTAAACTGTATGTTTCCATTAGGCATGACATTTCTTCATGAGTTTTTTTTAATATAAACTTCGTATATCACACCCTACTTTCTAATGGTAATATTTTTATTCTAATGGTACCTAATTAATTATTTTTATATTGTCATATTTAGACGTAATGATGTTTTTGTACTATACAGATACCTAATTCTTTATATTATTGCAAGTTTAATTTTTATGTAGTAGGGCTGTTTCTTTTTTAGTTTTATTATAGTTTTTACCTATTGTACTATTCTGATTTTTGTTTTTGTATTATGTATTACAATAGTATTTTTCAATAGATTTTATATTTCAATTTTAGATTTATTTTATGCTGGTATTTGGTACAGATAAATTAATCTAATGCAGATTATTAAATAAAGGATTTTAGCTAAAGGTGAATTCTCCCATTAAGAATAATTCTGCTGCAGTAGCAAGTAAATTGTTTAAATTAATGAATATCTTGCACTAGTCAAGCAGGGAACTTCTAACTAACGGAACAAATTTTATACTTCTACAGCGAATGAACTGATCTATAATTGCTAATGGTAATAGAGCAATAGAGCAAAATATTTTGATTCTCAGAGTAAAACCATTTATTGATTACAACAAAAGAGTTATTAGTAGTAGTGAAGTTGCTTATAAATATTGGACAAATTAAGTTATTTAGAAGAGCTAATATATTTGTGTAAAACAGTTAAATATTTATAGCAATGAAACTTGTTAAAATTACACAAAATCTTCACTGTCACTATAGTGCTAAATTATTTTAACTGTAGCAGACAAGTTTTTTTTTTCTGTGCACGGGTTAACGTTATCAAGTTGATCTGAAACTTTGCCAATCATATTTTCTAGCCAATTGGCAACTTGTAGGGGGGTCCCCCGGAAGATACGACGAAAACACTCCCCTATACCTTGTGACCACCCTAATGCAGCATGCATCCTAAATTTAACTAAGTGAAATGCGGTCGCCCCAGCTGAGATTCGGAACCCCAGCGGAACGACTACAATTCGCTGTGGCCTCGAGTGGCAACGCATTGCCGCGTCAGACCACCGAGGTCCCATTTTTCAGATAACCTGGAATATTTAATTCTACGGAATAATCACATAAGTGCTGTAAAAAACTGGTCACATTTTCGACATATACAGGTTTTCGATGATAACGTTCTCAGAAATTTTAAAATATTATGCGAATCTTTGCTAAATTTGAACGTGGTAACGTAGCAGAGGAAATCAATAGTTCAGTTTTCAATAAATCTATACATTTAGGTACTCTTGATTTAAGTCGTAATTTGCTTAAAAATATTAATGAAATCACTTTTATGGGCTACACCGTCTTAGAAATTTGTATCTACAAAATATTCAAACGATTTATATACTCACTGGATGTTTTCGAGATTTGCAGTCTTTGTATTTAGTAAATTTATCAAACAAGGGGATTGAGGAATTCGAATATGGAATGGTTCCTGGATTATATCCGCTCTAACGATTTTCGACATTTCCGGAAATAAATTAGTCTACCTTTATGAAAGCTCTTTCGATGACCTCAAAAATCTTTCTAGTTTTAAACATTAGCTGCAATTTACGTCCTTTGATCAGCTTAATCTCAAAGATCACTCAAAACATTTGCAACTTGTTGATCTTAATAATAACCCGTGAGTTTGCTTGTCACTTTTAAATATTGTCAGAACTTTAGAGAAAAATAATGTTAATGGTGTAGAAGTCAAAAAACTGCACACGTTCGTGAAATTGCGCGTGAAAATTATAATTTTAAGAAAAAGAATACCACTTTTCACTTTCATATTGAACACAAAACTGAAAATGCGTTGATCCTATGCAATTTCAAGTGAAATAATCACATTTAAAAAATTCCTAGATAAAGATTCCCTAAATTCCACCTTATATAAATATTCCGAAACCTTTAAGCGACTTAATTTATGCTAAATGTTAATGTTACTATGAGTACGAGTACGATGGTTTTAAAAATACAACACTGTACATATATTTTGAGAAATATTCTAAAACAGTTTCATTAACACGAAGCATTTCGATCCAAATCGCTCACTGCGCTTGATGGCAATTTTAAAAAGTCAAGCCGTTATAAATTTGTTAACTCTGAAGCCATAGGTCAAAACTAATCTATACATTTTGATGATGGATTAAGAAACAGTAGTTTCTACAAATATTTAAACAAAGAATTTTGAAATTTGGAATTTTTCAAGTATTTTCTTAAAGCTCCGCAAACTAGCAGATATTCTAATTTGTTAAAAATTCGTAAGTATTTCGACATCCATTTTAAAAACTTTAAAATTTTTCAAGGAAAGCCATGTAAATCGCGTTAATTCGAATTTTATAAAAATGCGCGCAATATTTGGCATATTAACTAATAACATTCCTTAAATAATTGAAGACGATGATCAAAAATAGCTGAATTTACTATTGTCTTCACAGCACAAAAAAAAATGCAATGCATACAGCAACAACCGGAAGTGCCATTTTATTGTCTATTATTCTAATAATATTATTAGCAATAACACTGTTATTTACAAAGATTTGTAAACATGTTCCTAAAATATAAAAAATAAAATGCACATTACTTACTCCAAGGCGAGCAACAACGTTTCTGTGAAATTTGCCAAAAGCATCAGAGCGTCAAACATATTGTAATCGATTGCCTAAAATATGGAACAGAGAGAAAAGCAGATCAAATACCAAAAACAATGATCCAAAAGCTAGGTTCCTTAGAATATTTACACAAATTAGTTAAGTTTTTAGAAAACATCTACGTGTTAAATATATTTGTGAAATTGTAAGAAATGCAGACTCTACCACGCTAATAACCTTGTGGTTGAGGCGCAAATCTAAAAAAAATGAATAAATGATGTTAGTTTTATCCTAGAGATATTTTAGAGTATATTATATAGTTTAATGAATAAAGGCATATATGCAGATTTAAAGATTATTTAGGTAGTACGGATATTTGTTTTATCTTCTAACTTTCTCAAAACTCTTTTTGAGGAAAGTACATATAAAGTGATGAGTTTCGGCAATTTTCCAAGATTATTCGGGCTTATATCAATTCCTAATATAATACTTTCACTTATTTTGGAGGAACGTCTGTTCGAATATTTGAAACATCGTACACTATACCACAGTAAAAACAGCAAAAAAAATTCTTTTTCATAATCTTCTATTTGAAAAACTCGATCAATTGTTAATAAAAGTCTAAATTTAAAAATCAAAATCGGGGAGCGCTTTCAGAAATATGAACTAGTCTTATATTATAATATTTTTTTGAGTTGCTAAAGCCCCCTATTTCACAAACTTGTAGCATGGTAAAGTATAAACATCCACAAAGCATCTATTCCAAAATTGGTTGACTGCGTAGCTCTATAGCCTTGCTGTTTACGCCTCAGTATACAATAATAAAATTTACGTTCTTGAATTCCTATTCAACTTAATGTTCAGTTTCTTCTATCAAAGAAGGAAAAACGACAAACAGTCACTATTATAGCTTGCAACATTTCACATGATAGTTTAATCAAGAATGATGCATATGAGTAACACATTATTATCAGAGACGCGTCCGTTACTTCCTCTGAATGTCTGTCATTGGCATTATTGTTCTGAATTTGTAAGACATAAACATTGCTATAACTACTTATTGTGCAAAATGTTGGTAAGCATCAAATTTTGTATTTTAAACTTTAAGTATTATCACCGGAAAAAAATTATTACAAAATGTTTTTTTATCTTCTGTAAAAATGTTTTATTAGGAGTTTTGGTAGGCTCATCATGTTTTTATCTTTTGAACAAATTGCGAGGCGACTAAATATTTTTTCAGTAGGTGGTTTTCTAGTTGAATAACGCCTGATATATGGTGGTATAAATGGTATGGTATAAATGGCGGATTACAGCCGCATTTCCGCGGCATTTACCAAAAATAAGCAACAAATCTGTCTGGAAACATCTTATTAAAAATTCAAGTAAAGTGACAGCTTGACATACTATTGTCATACATAAGTAGGCAACATTAATCATGTAATCATG
Organism: Limonius californicus; assembly: GCA_014611495.1. Lineage (NCBI taxonomy): Eukaryota > Metazoa > Arthropoda > Insecta > Coleoptera > Elateridae > Limonius > Limonius californicus. Next base: position 71,458 of record JABXWE010102175.1, read on the forward strand.
TAATTAAATTAAAGAAAAATGGTTTTTCGTTGCCATACTATATGTACATATGTTGAGTTGCGTCAACCAGTTTTAGCGGGACAACTTAGCTGGCCCACCGTGTACACAAAAACATATTTTTGGATATTAGAGAACCTAACAAAAACTGTTAAATATTGAGGCAACTAGTCTACTTTACATCCACAGTTGATAATTATCACCGACGAAACAATAAAATCATGGATTTTTGAATAAATTAAATAATCAAAATAAACAAATACTGCTGTCAGCCGTCATTCTTCCATTATTGACTGACAACAGGTGACGGAAACTAATTTGTAAACGCCGAAATGTTGTATTTAAATGTTTCCGGAGAGACAGAAGAGGTGGAACTCAGCTATTCGGGTATGTGATTTAAGCTTGTTATACAGGGAATTTTTCTTTTTAGTATACACTAGTGCTGAATCAGAAATTTTGAAGAATCTATTCTCGATTCTGAAACGAATCGATTCCACAAGAATCGGTTCTCGATTCTAGAATCGGATTTCGACTCTCGATTCTAGAATCAAAAATTGTTTTTCGGTTCTAGAATCTAGAATAGTTTCCCAATTCTAAGATCAAGAAT
>JABXWE010102176.1:0-19447 GCA_014611495.1 Limonius californicus
ATAGTCTATTAGAACGTCTAATAGACAGTCTACATGATAGTGTAACAGATCGTCTAAATAGTCTAATAGATAGTTATATAACGTATCAATATAGGTATTACTACTACATCGTTCTTTATATTCGGATTTGTGCTATGTTGCTTGGGTTTCGATGTGCTACGAGAATTCTTTCAGGATTAAATACAGAAATCCCTTGGCCCGACAGTCGTTTTTCACTATCCTTTCATCTTAAGTGTTTTGTATATTCCAAATCTATTAGTAATGTAAATGAACTTAGAAGGCACATTATACTAATATATATAGAAAAAATGGATTGAATGCAATCAAATACAGAATTTCCAGGACAATTTGTAATAAATGATAAATGTTTCATTATAACCAGTGTCATATTTATAGTTAATTGTGAGGGTATGTTGGTTTAACTAAGTTGCGAGTTGTTCAGCCTTTTTAAACTACTTTTATAAACTATTTTACGTTTTTTCCTTGCTGAGATATAAAGTGTATATAGGCTGCTGTTTCAAAATTTCTATATTCAACTTTAAATCTAGTAAAACGATGTAAACAAGTTGTGGAAATAATTATCAATTTCTAAGGGTTTATAAAACAATCCTTCTTCGTCGATTACTCGAACAAATTGAATATTCAGGAATCCAAAGTGGATTTCAAGAATTTCAAGATTAGGTTATAGTAGAAATTAGATATAGAGGGTAAATACTAAGAATGAATTTAATTTAAAAGTATCCTTTTTTTGTTGGCATACCTTTGTGTTGTTTTTAATATTAATTTGGAAAAAATGGTTAACAAAAACGAATGTTAGTAATTACGGTCTAACCATATTTTTTGTATTTTTCGATCGATTTGGTTGAAGATCATAATTTAATATCATGAATAACTTTTACTTATTTATTTTAAGTAATTGAATTTGCACTTTCTTAGTTTTTGTATGGAATTTACTAGTACCTGCAGGTGAAAGTGAGTGCAGATTCCTTAGCCATCTTGAATGTTATGTCTTGCTATAACATAAAATAGATTAACATTAAGAAGAGTAAGTTCACATGCTGTACATATGTATCTCGCTATTATTTATTACTTCTTGTTACTAAACTATTTATAGCGTCATCAATCTTGGCGGTTGATTTTATCTAAATAAATCTGTAATATATGAAGTGGAGATGTTATCGCGATCGCTAATTTATATATTTGTAATTTAGGAGTTGACTTTCGGCTTCTTCTTATGTTCATTAATTTGGTATGCGTAGCACATGCCTATAACGTTTTCGCAATCGACATCAGAAACAGTAAATCTGTTTGATGACCTATTCTTATAGGAAAATTGGTGGGAAACGTCGCTGGGAAACATCTGTTTAATAATATATTTTTCGTTAATATGATGCCGGTTATTTAGGTAACAGTTTGGTAAGTTTTACCTCATGAATAACAGTTTAGTTCAGGTGTATCGCACAACAATACCTGCATTTGCGTGTATTTCGGTCACAGATTTTAGCTGCGGTTTACTGGGTTTATTAAAATTACACCGTCTTAATTTCGACTTTACGTGCTTGAAAGTGCATATAATATGTCGTGTGTAAGCCGGAACAGGTTAGCTTTTGAAGACCGAAATACAGTAAACATGCTTGTCTAGACGACAATATGAATTAAAAATATGTCAGTGAATGCTTTTCAGGTGCTGTTACTGTAACATAAACATAAAAATCGATTTTAAATTTACGATACAATACAAGATAGCCTTAATATGTTAATTTAATTGGTTGCAGCTACCAAAACGATCCAATTACAATGGTGGGTCAAATGGAATCTATGGTATTTACCGATAATAATATTAAGAGACAAGATTAGAAGGAGGTAGAGTCTTTAGCAACAATTTTTTTAGAAAAATCTAAGTCTTAAAATCTACAGTTGAACAACTGAACCAGAATTCAAAATCAAAAAAACAGTTAGACAGTGATTTTGGATAATGATGCATTTAAGAAACGCGTAGAAAAGTATCTAATAAGGCAAACACTTTTTGCATTGTTTAGAAACAGGGTTGCTGGCCACACATAAAATAAATAGTCTCACTTGCATTGCCGGTATCTTGTCTACGTACTATAGAAATCGTATCAACAACGTTAATATAGTTGCTGCTAACTTACAAAATAATAATTCCGCTTATACCACAACACATCCAAATCATAATGAAATATACATAACAAGTCTGGAGAGGTGGAATAGCAGAGCACTGCGGACACCGATCATAGGCTATTCGCGCTAGTCAGAAACTCGGATGGGTGGACCAATATAGTGACATATGCAACCGGTCGTGCTTTGGAGGGTACGTATAACCGTCGGTCGCGGTTGTCATACGAACATCTTTGACAATCGTAAACCATGAAGTAGAACTTCTCTTCTCTGTTCGACGGGTTAGGCTAGCTTCCCGTATTGCAGGGGGCTCTCGTTGGGATTAGTGCCCTCAAAGATTTGATATCTTTTACTAGCTAAAGCTTCGCATTGGAGTATTAAGCGGGAGGCTTTCTCCTCTTCCTCGCCACACAGTCTGCGTACAGGATCTTCGTTAAATAGCCCTATGTTGTAGAGGTGTTGTCTGAAGTGCTAGTGCCCCGTTAGGAGTCCTGTCACTACTCCAATTTGAATCCTACTAAGTTATAGGACTGTTTTGGCAAGCTTGTGGGGGTGGTGACCCATCATAGCTTTGCTTTGTCTTTGTCGAGGTGCCAGTGTTCCGTATGTTTGGTTACGATCCATTCATTAACTGCTCCTCTCACTGTCCGCATAGTTAGACCGATAACAGGTTTAGGACCTGTGAACGGTGTTTCATATCCTAGTGTTGCTAGTTTATCTGCGTTTTCAATTCCTTCTATGCCTCTGTGACCTGGAACCCACACAAGTTTTACCTTGTTAGAGTTTTTCGGTGTTAGGAGACTACGAAGGCAGTTCCAGACAAGTTTAGACTAAATCTGGTTTGAATTCAGTGCTTTCAAAGCTGCCTGGCTGTCAAAGACAATAAGGATGGTTTTGTTTGTATAGTCATTCTTATGTTCTCTTCTGTTGCTGCTAGAATTGCATAGGTTTCAGCTTGGAGTTTAGCCCAGAGGTGCTAATATCTTGGTTTACAACCGTATACACCAGCTCCGCTTCCGTTGCTCGTGCGTGAACCGTCTGTATACCACACTAAGATTTTATGCAAGTCTGGTGGTTCCCCTTGATCCCATTCTTTACGGTTTATCAGTACTTCGAAGGATTTATGAAAAGAGTATTTTGTGAACATGCTGTCCGTTTCCATTTTTAATTTTGGGTCAGATACTACATTTATTATTTTGGAGTGTTCCCATGTTGTGCTTCTCCAATTACCCGTGTAGTTTAGGCGATACGCTCCTATGAGTACCTCGCCCTTGATTATTGTATTAAGAGGAGGAAGTTGCAGGAGAGCTTCTAGTGCTGCTCTCGGAGTGCTTCTGAATGCTCTAGTTATACAGATACAAGCCAGTCTTTGAACACTAAGAAGCTGGTTTATTGTTTGCTTTTGGTTTACCTTGGGCCACCATACTAGTGAACCATAGGTTATTGTCGGGCTTAAACCGTTGTGTAAAACCAATGGACCATTTTTAGTTTTAGCCCCCATTTATTTCCAAAGGCCCTTCTTGCCATCATCAAGGTTGTTTTTGCCTTGTTAGTCATTCTTTGCAAATCTTGGTTCCAGGTCAACTTGGTGACTAGAACTACGCCCAAGTATTTGATCTTCCCCTTCATTTGCAACGTTTCTCCGAAGAGTTCCAGAGGATTTATGCCTCCGTGATTTCTCTTCCTAGTGAATGGTAGAGGCTCGTTCTTACACGATTTACTGTAAGGTTTTCCTTGCTACACCATGTCTCAACCGCAGCCAGAACAGTTTGCATTATTTCTGAAATTATATTGCCGTTCTTACCTTCTATAAGGACGACTATATCATCCGTATAACCAAGGGTAAAGTAGCCTTCGTTATTCAGGTTTGTGAGGAGTTCGTTTATAACCAGATCCCAAAGTAAGGGGGATGGTACCCTTCTTGCGGGCATATGCTCGTTGCCGACACATCCATCTTTTCGCCGCGTAATGTGACTTGTACTTCGTCGACTTTGTAGCATATTTCTTAGCCATGCGAGTGTAGTTAGAATAACTAAAAATCGTTATGGTTTAGACAGACTTACAAAGTACGTGTAACTACTTGTAGTACGCTACAGTAGCCAGTTACATTATTGTAGTTTTTTAAAAGCGCGCGCTGTTGGAAACAAGACATTCCTCATAGTGGCAACGAGCCAGTAGAAAACAATAACTCTAGCGGAAAATACCGCAGATAGTTTTTCGTTAAATATATTTTGCTAAACTACAGAATAAATGTATTCGCCCCAAAAGAGTTTAACAAGAATTCATACAATTTCCTGAAAAAATCCTGTTTATATTTCAATGAACACCTAACGTAATAAACATGAAAAGGATTACAGTTCTTTTCTATTGAATACTGCCTATTTACGATCTATTGCTTATACGAGTAATAAGTAAAAGTTTTACATGACATGAAGGGGTTCAGTCAACGCTTGTTTCCCCGTAAACTTCACACTAGTCCTGGGTGGCTTATAAAGGTAGTTCTTGTGGCCATGGTCTTTTACTCTTCTAGTGACGGTAGGTTGGTTGGAAAGTTGTCCTATAAGTGAATCTCCATGCTCTACCAAGCTGGTGTACACGCTTGCAATCCTCTGTATTTAGTTGGCTACATACGGAATTCTCAGATCATTGTGGGGGATTTTTTTCCTTAATATAGAACGGAGCATTTGTTGTTGTTCGAAGGATCTTCGATTGACAAATTTGCAAAATTGTTCTGTGGAAGGCCTTGGCGCAACCCCATAGTTAGATCACATATATCCATATGGGTTTAAAATGGTTTTGTGTAGCAGTAGCTGATTCCCTAGGGAAAGTTGGAATCGATTCCCTATTAGCCAGTTCATTTGTTTAGTTTTAAGATCTATCTGTTGTCGTTTACTTTTAATGTGTGTGCTCCAGGTTAATTTTTGGTCTAGATGCAGCTCAATGTATTTAATTTCAGTCTTCTGGTGTATTAGAACGTCCTTAATTATAGTTTTTAGACATACAACACCGCTGTTGCTAAATGTGACTTGTGCTGATTTGTCGCTGTTTACTGTAATTCGCCATTTATTGAACCAATCTGGAATGCGTCGTGGTGAGTTTGTAGGTTTGCTGCTGTTATTTCTGGGTTTTCGTTGATTGACAGGACAGCCGTGTCATCAGCGAATGTGGCGATTACGGTGTTGTTTGTAGTTGGCGTGTCTTCTCGGTTAGATATGATTTTAAGGCTAGATATAATTGGCTTGGGAAGTGTAGTTTGAACTTGTATAACAAGCCCAAATGCCACACTTTATCAGAAGCCGGTTTTATATCCAGAAATGCGGCTTTACATATTCGTTTTGTTTCTAGGCTCTCCATTATGTGGGTATCAATGTGATGGCCTTTATGGATTGTTAAATGAGATTGACTATAGCCCAATGTATAGGATGGGATTATGTGGTCGAAGTCTACAGCCTCTTGTATCCTTTCAAGTAATAGACTTTCAAATGCCTTGGACATTAAGGGTAGGAGACTGATTAGAGAAGAGGGAAAACAAAATGGAAAACAAAGAATAGATTAAGGATAGGGACATGGAATATAAGATCCTGGAACAGAAGAGATCAGAAAATAATAATGGAGATGAACAGAAACAAGATAGACATATGTGATCTTTCCGAAACAAAAAAGAAAGGGAAAGGATTGACACAATACGACAATTACGTCCTTATATATAGCGGCGTCGCAAAGAATACGTACGCAAAAGAAGATGTAGACCTATTAATAAGTATAATAAATACCTTGATAAAGTAATTAGTCGCACATACGTTTCGGAACGAATAGTAACAGTCAAATTCAAATCAGAAAAGGCCAACAAAAATGTAATATCTGTATACGCCCCCGCTGCCAGCAACCCTCTACACGAAAAGGAATTATTTTACGACGACCTTCAAAAAACAGTGGACTGAATTAATAAAGAAGAATTCCTAATAATGATGGGAGACTTCAATGCTAGAATTGGAAATGATATCATGCTAGGCATAGAACAACGATTCAATGAAAAGGAACATAATGGAAACGGTGATAGAACGATCGACTTCTGTAATTAATAATGAAATGCGAATTAACAACTCGTTCTACGATCAGCAAAATACAGCAGAAATACACTGGGCAAAACTCGAAAGGCCAGAAATCTACTATCGACTTTATCCTCACAAACAGGAAGATACACCCAACACAGATATTAGATGTTCACATTCTGACATCCGCTGGCATAGGCAGTGACCACAGCCTAGTACTAGGAAAGTTAAGAATGACCCTAAAAACAAAAAAGAAAGATGAACCAAGATACTCAACAAAAATTGACGTCGAACCCTTACATGACGATACAACGAAATGGTTGTACAAATCAAGATTGACAAGAAAAATAGAGGAAAACAAAATCAACGACTCAGGCATGTATGGACGAAAATAAATAACAACATAACTAAAGCAGCAGAAGAAGTCTTGGAACAAAGAGAACGAACGCCTACAGTATAAACAAAACCAGACACCTCAGAGATGGGGTGAATACGAAATAGAGTAAATTCCGAAATAAGAACAATAAAACAAAACTATTGGGATCGATTTTCAGCACAGTTAGAGCATGACTTTTACGGCCTTCAGAAACAGATCTGGCGGTTTATACGAAACCAAGAAACTGAAGTAGTAGAGCATAATGAATCTCCAAAAATCACACAAGAGGAGTGGGTACGCTACTTCACTAACCTTTTCAATATATAGATTATAGAACAACATCCAAACCACATAAATTTAGAGCTAGCTATCGCAAACGAAGAAGAGGTCGAAATAACCAATGATGAAGTTGCTGAGGCTATCAAAAAATTAAGAAACCGTGAATCACCTGGAGAAGACGGAATTTAAAACGAACTCTTAAAATATGGAGCAAAAGTTTTTATGAGGAAATCACTAAATTAGTAAAATAAATATTTCGCGATCAAGAAATACCTCGGGAATGGAAAAGTAGCATACTAATCCCGGTATTTTAGAAAGGCGACAAGATGAAACCTGAAAATTACAGAGGAATAAGTCTCTTGAATACGTCCCTAAAAGTAACAACAAAAATTATAACATACGAATTAAATGTTATATTACAATGGCAGGATGAACAACAAGGGTTTCATAGCGGACGATCGTGTAATGATGCAGTATTTGTAATACAGCAAATAAGAGACAAAGATCTAGAATTCAATAAAACCCCGTATATGTGTTTCATCGAACTGGAAAAGCCTTTGATAACATCCAGCTGAATGACATTATAGATATATTATACAACAGACAAGTACCACAAGCCATAATAAAAACTATACAAGTCACAGAAGGGTATAAGGCAAGGGGATTCGTTTAACCTCACAATGGATGAAATCATTAAAGTCGTAAAACAAAGCCTATTTCTCAATACCTGTAAACATTTCTGTGCCAAAAATAAAGTCAATGACTATCTCACAAGAGTTAGTAAGGTGTAACCTTGTAGCACATGACAAACCTATAGTACAGGTGATGGAAATAAAATACTTGGGAACAACTATTACTAGCTATGGAGACCTAAATAAAGAAATAATGGCACATACCACAAATGCAAAAAGAGTAGCAGGATGTCTTAACCACTCCATCTGGGGTAATCAGTACGTAAGGAAAGAAACAAAGATTAGCATATATAAAAGTACAATACGACCAATACTATCATACACAGCCGATACCAAACCACAAACGTTGAAAAGTAAACAACGGGTGGAAGTCATAGAAATGAATGTACTAAGAAGAATAGCTGATAAAAGAAGATATGGTAGAGTGAGGAATACAAATATATGGGAAGTGTGTAAAATCGAAAACATTAGTGATTGGGTATCACATAGAAGAAGAGAATGGAACGCGTACATAGAAAGAATGGACGAGAGTGGAGTGGTACGAATTGCACGAGACGGTCAACCTAGCGGAAGAAGTATTGGGCGATCCAAAAAACGATGGAGCGATGCCATCCAATAGTATGGCAAAGAACCGGCTGTTAGCCTATATTAGAAGTTAGAAGAAGGAGAAGACTGATTGGTCTGCAGGAGAGGGATTGCGTGGGTGGTTTGCCGGGTTTAGCAATCCAATAATTATATGTAAATAAAAACCGTAGTGTAGCTACTTACAAAATGTAGCTCGCAGCGTAGCTCCAGGGCAAACTTTAAGGGATAGCTTGAAGTGCAGTACTTTTATAAAGTAGCTTTTGCTAGTATTGGCTTTAAAATATTTCAGCGATTGTTAATACAGCCTATTCTCTTGTGTGTGTAATTTTATTTGTGAAAAAATGCAATGCAATACAAAACTGTAATTAGGATTTGTTTTGTAGAGTTGAAGGACGCAATATAAACTTATAAACAACAGCAAAGCTATTAGGAAAATCTTCATTACATGACTTTTCAAAGCTATTTGCTATCATTTTCGGTGTTATTACAAATTAAAAATACTAACATTTAGCGTGCAGTAGATCGTATAAAATATGAATCATATGTTTACGGCATAGTCTATGAACTTTGGGTCAGAACGCAAAAACGCTAATAAGTAATTTAAGTTAACCTTGGTTCTCGTCTATTAAGTAAAAAGAAACTTACTTCCATGTTTGACAGAATCGTTTACACGGTAGTAAGAGCATTAAAAAATAAATTACATTTTATTCGGGCTTGTTAAAGTTTCGAATTATAGAGACTTCATAATCCATTTAAAATATGATCTAATCGGCAAACATACGGATCTGAGAAAAATATCTTCTGTATTGGAATTAACTGACAGTATAATTTAGAGCAGCGGTGTCAAACAAGCGGCCCGCGGGCCGCACGGGACCCGCAAGATCCTAAAGTGCAGCCCGCGACCCGAAGCTTGAAGTAGATTTTATTAAGATAATAAAATGGACTTTCTTCTTCTTCGGGTGTTTTATGTCTTACGAGACATAAAAAAATATAATACACGTAACATTGCAAACTATAGTAGTATCTTATAAGGAACATCGTTTTATGGTCACTGGTATATTCGCCGCTGCAAATAAGGACAAACCACGTGATTATGTGTTATGTTCATTTAAATTTTGGCACTCTGTTTGGATCAATGTTGTACTTTAATTGCCGCTTTATAGGGATTGAAAATTCTATTTTAATTGCCGTTTGTATGTTGATAACAGTGTTGGTTATTTTGTTGTTTTTTCAAAGATTGATTTATGACGAAGCCAATTTCGATAGTTTCCCTTTGTAGGCTAGATTTGCCGTTCGAAAACAAATCTTAGGATTCTGTGTTGACCCTCGGAAGTCACACGTGTTGTTCTAGAATCATTTCACCATATTTCGAAATATATTGCAACCCTTTGGGAGAAATGCAGGTTTCTGTCGCGTTAGTTCCGCAGTCAATTTTACATCTCCGATGTCTCCGGTAGCCCGTACGGGGGCTGTAACGAAAGTCAACGTTCCAGCTTCGTTGACTCCGGACTCCTCAAATTCTATCTACGGGGGGCCGTAAATAAGTCTGGTACTGCAGGGGCGGCTTGGGTTTTCGATGGGTGTCCATCATGTGTGATTTTCGTTTCACTGTTTTACCGTGGGGTGAAAACAGAACTATCGACAAGTGTCGGATTTTAGAAGCACACTGGATTTTATCCCTGTAAAGGTAATTCACTGCGAATTTGCCGATCGCCTTTGGCGGATTAATATCGAGCCCAGTTCCTGTTCCTCTGATAGTACCGTCGGTGCGACGACCGCATCGAAGTTTTGGGCCCTTGATGTTGACTTCATTCCATCCAGTCTTCAGGGGCGTACCTGCGGATCTTTCCCGCATCTGGTTAACGACATTGTGCCTGTCTCCGTCTCGCTGTTCCATAGTCAAGGTAAAGAACTAAGTTTTTTTGTGCTGTGAGGAAAGAACCCTTTTTCGCGTCAGCTTGCAGAATTTCAAGATATTGAACCTTTTTTTATGCAACAAGAAGCGACCTTCAGTCGCCGACTGTCCTTTTATTGTGTACTACAAAGTGTAGAGTGATTTTTTTATATATACTGTGTCATTCCTGTAAGCTCTGGCGTCACTGGCCACGTAGGTGTTCGGAAAATGTAAATAACGTACGCCAGCGGCGGCGAGTTATTTTTGTCTTGAACATTCAAATTAACAACTTGTAATATGGAGCTATAAAATCACCATTTGCTGTCATTCTTTTGTACTTTTGTCATTTCCAATAATTTAATTATATGTGTGTTAAAATTTACTATCTTTTTTTGTGCATCCTGTATTTGTGTGTGTACGAATTTTGCAAGCTTTATAAACAGGAGAGAGGCACAATATAGGTGAGTCCGATTCCCCTAAGCTGTTGGCCTCTCGGCTTTCCACGAGGACCTACAATCAGCTGTATTTGGAAGGTGGCGCCCACTAATTTTGACCCACTCTATACACAACTAGGAAGATTTTCTCCCGTAGGCGATTTCCGTGAACTCCCCCTACTCCTCTGAGCTAAGCTGTAGGCCTTTTTCCACCTATACGGTTACGGGTCGACGGAAAAGCCCGTTTGGCTCGTAACATATGTTGTAGTTATGGCAGTAAATTTAAAACTATAGAGTGGAGATTTTGTTTTCACGTTAATGTGGGGTTGCATTAAAGCATTTTAGTTAAAACTTGGAATAAAGGTTGGTATTCCAGATTTTGATGGTACTTTTCAGAACTATTGATCGACATGCGTATGTTTGCTGCAAGAATCTTGGCAATATTTTGTAGTACATACCAAAGGTGAAAGTAGAAAAATGTCTTGCTGGAACTTAATTGGTTGAGAGCTTAAAGAACGAAACACAGCTAGCCTGTGACGTACATGTTGGTGTAGTGTGCAACGAACGAGAGTTAACCGTACGTTAATTAAATATGGAAATTGCACGGTAAGATTAATACCTCTGTAAGTTAGCTGCCAGAGCTTTACTGATTCATGACAACACCACTTTGCTCTAGCCTTAAAATGCAGCTGCCATCATTCGTGAATGTGGCTATTTTGAAGCCAGCTGCCAAATTTATAGCCTTGAGCTAGCCCCTAGCAATTTGTCTTATTTAAAATCTAAGGCGACAATTATGAGATTTCTGGACAATTTTGAAGTGGAGGAAGCAGTAAATAAGTATTGTGAGATGCAAGAAAATCAAATCTTGAAGGTCCGAAATTGTTAAAATCTCGTTACGAGAATCGTATAGGTATTAATGTTTTCTACAATAGTTAGATTAAAATTATTTGCGATTGCCCTCGTATGTTACTCTACCGATAAAAGTGGTGGCCCGTTCAAAACCGTGCTCAAACTTCCAGTTTGATTAAATAAAACAGAGCGGGAAAAATAAAAAATATAGCAAATTTTAATTATAGTTAATATGTACCTACTCAATTATCTGATTAAATAGTCAGTGAACAGATCTTCGACGTAAATGTTAGTTATACATTTCAATGGTTATAAACTACTGAAGTTACGCTTTAGAATGGTTATAAAATCATGAGAGGATACGGGAAATCCACGAATGGCGTGTGATCCTTAAATATATTCGCAATGTTATCATGCATAAATTATTCTATCGATTATTACAAGGTCGACAACGCTTGACTCTTGTAAACCTAAATATGTACCTCGGGTTTCACGTCCTAATACGTCAAATCGTGGATATAATGATGCACAATTTCGTCTCATGCATAATTTATTAGGTTTGAAATTAATAATGCCGCATCTGAACCCCATAAATCTGTACGAACACATCTGACAATTACTATGTAGCCGTTGGTACCTCTATGTGCCCATCGCTACGTGTTCCACCCCACAATTGCATGCACGATCAGTAACCAACAGATTATGCGATCATATTAAAACCTACTTGTACCGTTCTATTAGCTGATGAAATTTAAACGGAATATGCTCTGAATCGTCAGAGTGAAAATGTTCTAGGTTTTAATATTATTCTCTGGATCTTTGCAGATAAAAACGTAATTGTGGGCCAGCATTTATATTCATAGACTGACCCTTTTGCTTGCTACTCGTGCAAAAAACATGACCTCTATAGTTCTATAGATTTTTTTATTCTCATAAAAAATTATAATTTAGTTGTAAATGACAATAATTTGGTGTATACAGGGTTGAGAAAACGTACGGAATAAATATTTTTACTATGGTAGCCGTGATTTCGACAAAAGTTTCTACATGAAGGTTCTGATGTAAGGAGGATACAATAATACAATACTCTCGGTTTAGCCGGAATTGGAATTTACTTTTTTATTTTAAACAGAATATCCTGTATATTTTGAAATATATCGATAGAACACGTTTTTGCGAATGCAGTGATATATGATTTGCTGCCCATATTTTTAATAATTCTAGAAATATTGAACAACGATAAATAATAGTTAAATAGATAGCTTTGTAAAGTTGTCAAATTCTTCTTGGTTCGTGTTGTGTCGATGTTCGATTAAAAGCTCAAAAGTATTTATCACTCTTAGAAAAACAAATTGTTCCTGGTCTTGAAGAACACCTCCCCATTACCCTATAAATGATTGATATAGTTTAAACTAAATGTTTCCCAATGGGTGCATAAAGCGCAGGGATTTTATTGAATGGCCCGCTCGGTCTCCAGACCGCAATTAATAGGATTTATTTCTTTACTGACATTTAAAATCTAGAGTTTCTACTGAACGATCACATAATTTGGGAGAATTGACAGAATTGTCGGTGAAATCAGAATTTCTGCAGAGCATTCTGTTAATGTAACTGATGGATTTGTACATAGACTTGGTTATTTCCAAGAAGTGGTGATTTTGAGCATCTTCTCAAGTGATGCTATTTGTGTTTTCTATTTTATTTTATACATTTTTAATCATTATTGTTATGTTGAAATAAAACAAATTACTAAGCATTATTGTTGAGTGTTTTGTGCAATATCTTTAGTATTATTAGAAATAAAGTAATCAAACCCTATCACTAAACTCGCAAGGAAAGGGTTCTATCGATATCTCTTAAAATATATAGGGTTTTTTTCAAATAAAAAAGTTGATGCCACTTACGGCTAAAATGAAAGTCCTTCCAAACAGACAATATATGCGGTTGCCGAGTAGAGCTATTTGTTTGTTTTATGAACTTACAGTGGTGTGAAAAAGTTCTGCATCACCCAAGAAACTAATTATTTCTTGAAGTTTAGCTACATTTTTGACACAATTTCCAAAAATTACTTTCAAATATTTTTTTTAATGCCTATGTCAACAACTTATCTCTTAATTAGGTACTTGGAACTCCATAAAAAACAGTTAAGGTAAGATCTTTTTTCAAATCGATTAATCAGATATTTCCGCATTTTCTAATGGGATCATTAAAATGCATTCAACATGAAACTTAGAAGCATAATTAGAAGAAATACTTATTATATTATGAGTATATATATATATATATATATATATATATATAATATATATAACACAGGGTGTTTAATGAATTTATCTATGGGGGAAAACTTCTAAAGGGCTAAATGTATATGATGAAAACAAAAATAGTTTTTGTTAATGAAAGTTGTATGGTCAAAAGTGTTGTCCTTTTCAGGGATAGTCTGTTTCTCAAAACAGATTCTTTAAGAAGCGTCTATAATGTAGGACTACTCAAATTTACTACTCTACTATTTGTTTCCATAATCGTACGGAAATTAATACAGGATAAATAAAGCCCTCTTTCCCCCTTTTCAGTTTTAAATATCATTTAAAATAAATTAATTAACAAAATGTTAATTTTTGTATTAGTTATTGTAAATGTTTCAAATAGTTGATTTTTGCTTTGTAATTTTGGTTTTTTCTACTGCTTAGTTTTGAAACATTTTGTTAACTAATTTATTTTAAGTTTAATTTGAATTCGAAAAGTGGGAAAGAGGGCTTTATTTATTCTGTATTAATTTCCATCATTATGGAAACAAATAGTAGGTGGTAAATTGAGTTGCCTATGAAATATGAAAAATTTTTCATCATAAACAAGGCGCTTGCAGTCGTGAAATAGCTTTGAAAATGCTGTGCAATCAATCCACAGTTATTAAGGTGATCAAAAAAATACTCGGCGACGGGAAAAGTTGAAGATAAACCCTTCAATGGACGTCCAAAAACAACATCAGTGAGAGACGACAGTGTATTGCGGAGGACGAACCCGGCAGACAGAAGTCTTAATTCGACAGCTTTAATCAAAATATTGTCCGAAGCTAAGCGCATGCACTGCTACTGTAAATCGGAAACTCCTTAAATCTGGACTTAGAGGTTGCAAAGCCCGGAAGAAACCCGTCCTATCAGAAAAACAAAGGCTCCACATTTCAAGATGGGCAATTTAATATTAACAATCATGCTGGAAACATAAGGTAGAAAGTTTCCTGGAGGAGAATTTTCACGACAGTGTGTTCTGCCAACAATTCCAACCTCTGTCATGATATGGGGCTGCATGTGTGCTGAAGGATTTGGTAAACTGCACGTTGTATCTGCCATGACGAATGCGGCCAAATACATTGATGTTCTACAGGAGAAGATGCTGCCTAGTGGAAAAGATTTATTTCCTGACAAAACCTTTATCTTCCAAGATGATAATGCTGCTTGCCACAAAGCAAAGGAAGTTCAATGTTGGATGTCGACCAATAAAGTTAGAAGAATAGACTGGCCAGAACAATCCCCGGACATAAACCCTATAGAAAACTTATGGTAGAAGATTTCGCGGAGATAAAATCGAAAAAACGCCCTACAAAGTGTCTAGCTATCATTAAGCTGGACTTTTTGTTTCATAGGTAATACATATTTTTGTATAATGATTACGATTCCCCCACATGCGACGCCATTAAAGACATTACTATATAACTTGTATAACTACTACCAGTGTTACTTTCAAAATGTGCATACGCTTTTTTACCATTCCAATCCCTCGAATTAGACCCTAGATTTGTATAGGATAAAAGTTAGAACCTGTTTTGAAGATTCACATTAGAACGATTGTAATTTTATTTACTAATCTCCTTAGTTCAGTACTCTATTATTTTAGTTCGTTTGTTATTGTTTGTTAATAAAACAGCTATCACTAAGTTCGAGTTTTTGTTTTCATGTCTAATCTATAATTTTGTATAATGAGTAAATAAAAAGGTATAATGAAAATTAGTACATGCATCCTACCTGAGATACTTCTAATACCAGTATTAAATCAATGCTTAGCTGTCACTGAGTTGGAGTTTTTATTCCATATCTAAAAACAATATTCAAATTAAATAAGAAAGTAAAACAATGGCCAGATGCTTTGAAAGATGTACCCTAAACGTACTGAACAGTTCTCTTTTCATAAAAATATGTTTTCAAGTAACCAGAGGTGGTAACTAATAATAAAAACTTTTACACAGTTACAAAGTTAGGTGATAAGAGGTTTTAGATTACATCTAAATGCAACAGTAACAACGCTGTTGCAATTAGATGTAAACTAAAAAAAGTGTTTGGGGTCGGACTTTCTGTGTGCCGAAAAAAAATACTAAATAATCCTACTAGGCTTCCCAAGCAATTAATTCAAAGGCTAACTTTTCGTAGGTACGAAAAGCTTTAAGAAACTTGCATGAATCAGTTCCGAATATTCTGTATTCTATAATAAAAATAACTGTAGTAACTGGCATTGAATAATTGTGGTAAAATGATTTAAACTGTAATAAACTCCGCAGTTAACTTCTGCCAAAAACTTCATTGATTATATTGTAAATACGCGATGGTCTGTTACTGCTGGAGTATGATAGTAGTGGGACGCCCGCACCCCCTGAAGTAATGCAAAACCGGTTCCGGGAGGGGGGGGGGGGGGCGGTCGTATGAATGAATGGAAAAATGTATGACAGTATTCGAAATGTTCGTTTAAACATTTTCTGGCACTGAGTAAGCGTATATTGCCTAGGCCATTATCGATACCTTTGTAACAGCTAATTGTGACAAGATTTTTTAATGGGGTATAATGTATCACAAAAGTGGATGTGCCCATTTAAAATATTTTTTTGATAGCTAAAGCCTAAGTGGTTAAATGAAGAAGGATATCTTATGAGCCATTATGACTTCCCCTCCATGTTGTAGAAACGATTTTTAGAAAGTTGTGACGCCTAATTAATTCCACACTAAAATGATACCAAAAATATTAGCGAAAAAGTCCAATCTCCTCTTCTTACTACACCACTGCTCTGTAGATGAATTACTAAAAATGATTATGTTAGCATCCCGGTGAACTCAATCGAAGATGGGCTGAGTTCCAATAAGATAAAAAAAATAGGCGCCACCGACTTCTTAATTACTAACACAATCCTAGATATAAAAAATTAGAAAAGTCGGATTCTCAGGTCCAGAATTCACCTACCTTTCTTTCTGTGGTAGTACACGCTTAGTCAGATATTTACAATACAGGAATGAAAAGACAAATTGCCACTAAATGAAAATTTAATGTTCAACTAAAAGCTTTGGAATCTGTATTAATACAAAAAAATAATTATCGTAGTAAAGTCAATTTTACGTAGGAGTAGCTAAATACCCTACTGAAACCAACTCAAACACAACCTAAGTAATTATTGCGTATCGGTACACAACATAATATCTTAAACACAAAAAAAACCCCAATGCGCAAGGCTAACGAAGAGATCTCCCCGGATAGACGAGCGATAATATAATCAAAGTAAATAATATGACCCCAAAATTTAATTACAAGACGCAATAATATACACCGGTCGGAGTACCCTGTATATAACAAAACCACGTAAAATTGTCGTACTATTACAACATCATAACAAAATGTATAATTTCCCCAATATTATAAAGTTTAGGTATTTACGACGAATAATAATAATAATAGTTAAATATTGTTACAAAATTTAGAACAAGTGATAAATAAATCAAATCTTAGGCAGAAATATAAGATTTTCACTTCCCTTGAACGAAGTTCTCGTATCTTCACACGCAGAATGCAGGGATGTGACCTCCAATCACAGGTGTCAATTGAATCCAGATATCTGCACGGCCAAGTGGATCGGAATTTCCGTAAAACGTAACTTCTTCTAATCGTAATCACTTTTAATTCCTCTACGGGTGGATTAATTACCCCACACTTCGTGCCTAATTTTAATTAAAATACCAAAGTTAGCAAACAAATCCAAGAGAACGAAACAAGACAAGCGATTGAAACAAAAACTTACCAGATGCATATATTCTGGCAAAACCAGTAGCTTTTCAACTGTGGTAAATTAATATCGGAAAAGAACTTCCTGAGTTAATTACTTCCAAACGAAGAACCAAAACTCTTAAGTGACGTAGATTTTAGAATGGAATAAACTTCCCTATTATAACGAATAATTTCAATCTACGACACAAAAATACCTCCAGAGAAAACAATCGTAGTAGCTTGAACAACGAACTACGTGTGTCTGTCTTGTTTTTAAAAATCTCCCCTCAAACTTTTTAAACTTGGACTCGCCCAAAATTCAACAGGTCTACCAGCTTCGAAATATAAATACTAGACGCAAAACGGGTAGTCTAAAGATAGGCGTAAGGAACGTCACAAATTCCCCCCCCACCAAATATTTCGAAGATCAACACTACAGCCAACACGAGAAAATGAAAGATAAACAAATCCAAGAAGAGACGTAGCTAACCTTGCTATCAAAACATCCGACGCCCAACCCACATACTGAAGATAAACCCAACCCCAACAAATATTTCGAAAAACCCCCAACGAAAATCCACAACCCAACCCCACACAAAACACAACTATTTACACACATCGCCAACCTAAACGTTCAAGGATCATAGCTAATATCAACACTAGGAATCGAAACAACTACCTAGAGTCTCAATCTCAACCACCTGCACAGGAACCAACAATCAAACAATTCTCCAGCTAACCAACTGATCAATCAACCAACTAATAATCCACCAACCAATATAACAACCAATCATCCGGCTAATCCATCAACTACCAACTACCTAACCAACCAACAAATCAACTAAATAACCGGATAATCCAACAAACGTCAACCAACTACCAACCAATCAAATGATCAATCAATCAACTGAGAAATGTTCAAAGACGAGATGGAAATGCCTGAATATAGTGACCTTCCCTACAGTGCCCAACCAACCACCCTAGAATCCTATAAGGGAAAAGAAATAGATGAAAAATCCCTTTTTGTGACCTTCCCTACGATGCCCAACCAACCACCCTACAATTCTATAAGGGAAAAGAAATAGATGAAAAATCCCTTTTTGTGACCTTCCCTACAATGCCCAACCAACCACCCTAAAATTTCTAGTCATCGTCCGACGAAGGTTCATGGTGTGCCTTTAGATCTTTTGCGTGCCAATTTCCTTTAAAACGACCATCCATATCCACTAATTCGAAAGTCCAAGGAGAAAGTTTCTTCTTGATCTTAAAGGGTCCAACATACTTCGGAGCTAACTTGGCGGATTAATACTTATACGCACTCGATAACAATTTATTCCGATGCCAAACCATTTGTCCAGGAAAATAACTAACATCCCTACGGCGTAAGTTGTAATTCTTCTTACTTTTCTCGTAGGCTTTCAGTAATCTGATGTGTATGTTCTTATAAAGCTTCCGAAACTCTTTAGATCGAATGTGAATCTTGGCTACATCACGCTTGATCTCGACATCTTCGTCTTCTTCTAAATCCTCATTGTTGTCCTCAACATTGTCTCCATCCAATTTTATTTCTCGTCCAAAATTGATAAAATACGGCGTTAATCCTGTCGATTCATGTTTCGTAGTTCGTAAAGCACAAGCAACTTTTGGCAAATATTTATCCCAGTCTCGTTGATTATCAGAAAGATATGATGAGATTGCAGTTTTCAAAACTCTATTAACCCTCTCTGTCGGATTGGCCTGCGGATGGTATAATGCAGTAAACTTGACTTGAACTCCATAATTATCAGTCAGATTTTTAAATTCTTTGCTTCGGAATTGTACTCCATTATCGACGACAATGTATTTCGGTACTCCAAACAATAAAAATACATCCTCCTCCAAATGTCTAATGATGGCAGGAGTAGTAGCAGAATGCAAAGGAAAAACTAACGGAAATTTACTAAAATAATCGGCGACAACCAAAATATACGAGTAACCACGCTTTGAACGAGGCAAAGGACCAATTAAATCTGCTGAAATTAATTCCCAAGGTTTAGTAATTTGCGGTCTACCAATCATCAGTCCTACGGGTTTCTTCTGCTCTACCTTGTGACTAATACAAACGGAACAGGAACGAATATACTTAG
>JABXWE010102177.1:0-65960 GCA_014611495.1 Limonius californicus
CTTCTAAATCCTCATTGTTGTCCTCAACATTGTCTCCATCCAATTTTATTTCTCGTCCAAAATTGATAAAATACGGCGTTAATCCTGTCGATTCATGTTTCGTAGTTCGTAAAGCACAAGCAACTTTTGATAAATATTTATCCCAGTCTCGTTGATTATCAGAGAGATATGATGAAATTGCAGTTTTCAAAACTCTATTAACCCTCTCTGTCGGATTGGCCTGCGGATGATATAATGCAGTAAACTTGACTTGAACTCCATAATTATCAGTCAGATTTTTAAATTCTTTGCTTCGGAATTGTACTCCATTATCAACGACAATATATTTCGGCACCCCAAACAATAAAAATACATCCTCCTCCAAATGTCTAATGATGGCAGGAGTAGTAGCAGAATGCAAAGGAAAAACTAACGGAAATTTACTAAAGTAATCGGCGACAACCAAAATATATGAGTAACCACGCTTTGAGCGAGGCAAAGGACCAATTAAATCTGCTGAAATTAATTCCCAAGGTTTCGTAGTTTGCGGTCTACCAACCATCAGTCCTACGGGTTTCTTCTGCTCTACCTTGTGACTAATACAAACGGAACAGGAACGAATATACTTAGCAACACTATAACGCAATTTTGGCCAATAATAACGTTGAGAAATACGAGCGACTGTTTTCGTAACTCCTAAATGAGCTGCTGTGGGAACATCATGATTCTGACGAATAATTTCTCTACGCTGACTATTAGGTACAACAATTTTCCACGCTTGGCTATTATCATCAAAGCCTGGATAAGAATTTTCTACGCGTTTATACAATTTATCTTCTTCCACACGCCAATCAGCATACCTCTTTGGATTTCCAACCACTAATTTACACATCTTCCGATACCATTTATCCTTATCGGAAATCTCAACATCAACAACATCCAACATCGGTACTGATTTCGACAGCGCATCAGGAACTACATTATCCTTACCCTTACGATGAACCACTTCAAAACTATATTGTTGTAATCTAACGGCCCACCGAGTCAATCTTCCACTAGGATTCTTCAAATTATTCAGCCACACCAATGAATAATGATCTGTAATAACTTTAAAATGTGACCCTTCAATATACGGTCTAAATTTTTCTACAGCCCACAATACTGCTAAACACTCTAATTCAGTGGTAGTGTAATGTCGTTCAGCTTTGTTGACGGATTTACTAATATAACTAATGACCTTATCACCCTCAGGATATTCTTGACTTAAAACAGCACCTAAACCATAACTCGAAGCATCTGTTTGTATTACGAAAGGCTTGTTAAAATCAGGGCATGTCAAGACTGGCGCAGAAACTAAAAATTCCTTGACGGTTTTCAAGGCGAGCTCGCACTTCTCTGACCATATAAATTTCACTTTTTTCTTCAAGAGGTTCGCTAAAGGAGCAGTGATTGCTGAAAAGTTCGGTACAAATCTGCGATACCAAGACGCCATCCCCAAAATTCTTCGTACTTCAGTAATATTCGACGGAGTAGGAATGTTCAAGATAGCTTTTACTTTATCAGGATCCACATGTAAGCCATTTTTCCCCACGATATACCCTAAGTATTTAAGTTCTGGTTGAACGAATTTACATTTTTCTCGACTAAGAGACAGTCCAGCAGTTTTTATGCGATCGAAAACGGTTTCCAAAATGTTCAAATGTTTTTCAAAAGTATCCGTAACAATAATGACATCATCTAGATACGCAAAAACATACGGATGCAGCTCTGGACCCAAAACGTTATCAATAAACTCTGCCAAGTAGAGGGAGCATTGTGAAGGCCAAATGGAAGACGATTAAAGTGATAAAGGCCTCGGTTCGGTACGACAAAAGCTGTAAATTTTTTTGAATCTTCGGCCATCGGTATTTGCCAATACGCAGACTTGATGTCCAGTGACGACATAAATTTTGTATCTCGCAGTTTATCTAAGATATCCGAAACATAAGGCAACGGGTATGCATCTCGTTCTGTTACCGCATTTAATTTTCGGTAGTCCACGCAGAAACGATAACTATTATCTGGTTTCTTGATTAAAACGATTGGTGAAGCCCAAGGAGAATTTGAAGGTTCTACGATCCCCTCAGCTAACATCTTATCTAATTCCATATCAATCTGTTTTTGGATAACCGGAGACACAGGATAATATCTTTGTTTAATTGGCTCGGCTGTGGTTTTTATGCGATGTTCCACTTGCGTAGTGCAACCTATCCCTTCACTCATCTTCAAAAATTTTTCATCTAACAATTTAGTCAAGGCTAACGATTGTTCCCCATTTAAATCCGAATGACTCACTATAGCATCAACGAAAGTTTCCGACGAGTTTTCAAAGTGCCATTCTTTTTGTCGAAGATTTGGAACAATTTCCATTCGTTTCCAAAAAACTATCCCCAAAATCAAAGTATGCGGCAACGAAGGAATAACTAAAGGTTCAAAAATTTTTACTTTCCCCCTCAAACTTATGGGAAGTAAAACCACCCCCTTCACAACACAAAGTTCCCCATTTGCCACAGTACAAGCTTGAGTTGGAGATTTCCCCAATGGTAATCCTAGATTTCCCAAAAGCTCCCAACCTTTTCGACCTAAAATGGTTTGATTAGCCTCTGAATCTAACAATCCCCATAAAATTTTTCCAAAAACTTCTACCTCCTGGTAAGGACGTTCGTCTCCTTGTAGTTGAGCGAATAAAAAATCTAACATCACGGTGGAATTATCAATCAAGATTTTCTTTGTAGGTAAGAGGTCAGACACTTGATCTTCTATCGGCCTCTTCTGGCGTTTCCCGATCTACTACACCTATCACATGTACTCATCGTAACCCCAATTTTTCCGCAATGATAACAACGTTTGTTTAAGGGTTGAGGGCATCCATTGGCTACGTGACCTTTGACCCCACAATTCCAACAATTCACCTCACTCACAACGGCTACATGTCTACGACTACAAGAATTCAAAGATGACGGTAAAGATTCGTTATATACGTAGGCTAAATCAGGTTCAAGGGTTTTTCCCATTAATTTCCTAGGTGGCGGTACAAATTCTTCAACAGCTGCTTTCCTAGCTTCAATTTGTCTTCCTAACTTTAGCAATTCTGAGACCGAATCAACAGCTACCAAACTAAGTTTGTCTTGATAAAACGATGCGATATTCCTCATCAAAACTTTTAGTCGAAATGTTTCAGACACACACCCATTCATGCGGTTGAACATATTCTGAATGACTGCTACATAAACTCCGATTGATTTATTCGGCCCTTGCGTCCTCCGCTTGATTTCTTCTAACAGTTTTTCGTCGTAATTATGAGGTTGAAATTCCTCTCGCAAAAATTTTACTAAGTCGTCCCAGTTGTCGACAGTATCTCTGTATGCTCTGTACCAAATTAAGGCTTTGCCGGTAAACAAATCTAAAGCTGAATCAAATAGACCTTCCAATGAAATATTCCGCGCTACTCTTAACTCTTCTACCCTCTCTATAAATGCGCTAAGTGACAGTTCGTCACCATCCCCGGAAAATTTTAATCCCCATTGACTTACTGGAACAGGTTTAATTTCTCCCCGAAAATGTTGAAAAGATTCGGTACGATTAGCTCGTACAGGAGTCGATGTTCGTTGCACAGACTGATCTACAGGATCCCGTACATATTTGTTGATAACGCCATTAAACTAGACTCGAACGATTGTAATTTTTGGACTAAATTATCTTTCAATTTTCTAAGTTTTCCCAATAATTCTTCTTTAACTTTCATTTCTTCGTCCGCATTAACATTCATACGGTTTATACGGCCCTCATAATGAATTAGTTTACTATTTATTTTTTTATAAGCGCCCCCATGGATTGAATCGTCGAATTCATTTACTAATTCTACTAAGTTTTTCAACCCTATCCGAACAGCTTCTCTATCTTCCTCAAATGTAAATGGATGAGATGGGAATTCAAAATATTTATCGCTTTTTTCCTTCTTAAGCGCTGCCCTAAATAATTTTCTCAAATTATCCAAAGAACCTTCGGCAGTTACTCCACGTATTTTCAATTCATAGGGCACTTCCCCTATGTTTAGTCGGTCGATATCCATACTGATAAATTTCGTAAACAATTTTGACGTAAATTTTAAATTTAAACTACTAAAATCCTATTTGCAATTTTCTTCCAGTACGAGAGCGACTTCTCCCCTAAATTATCCGTATCATACAAGCAAAATAATCGGCTATACAAATATACAAGGTCCCGCGACGTTGGTCGCCACTTTTCTTGTGACGCCTATTTAATTTCACACTACAATGATACCAAAAATATTAGCGAAAAAAAATCCAAACCCTCTTCTTACTACACCACTGCTCTGTAGATGAATTACCAAATTTGATTATGTTAGTATCCCGGTGAACTCAATCGAAGATGGGCTGAGTTCCAATAAAATAAAAAAAATACTAGTCGCCACCGACTTCAAAATTACTAACACAATCCTAGATTTAACAAATTAGAAAAGTCGGATTCTCTGGTCCAGCATTCACCTACCTTTCCTTTTGTAGTAGTTCTCTCTTTGATCTCAATTTCAAAATTACCGGCGTAAATGAAAAGACAAATTGCGAATAAATAAATTTAATGTTCAGCAAATAATCCCCCATGTATCGGTTTTGCATAAAACATAACAACGTTAGAGAAGCCAATTTTACGTACAGTACACAATTACTCTGCTGAACGTAAGACTCACACAAACCCTAGATAATTATTGCGTGTCTAGAACCATATATATACATTGATAAACTTAATAAGCAGAACGCATACCTACGGAGAGATCTCTACGGTTTGCATGGCGATAAATTAAACAATAAAATTAATAAAACCCAAGTGAACAACAAGACGCAATAATACACGACGGTTGGAGTACCCTGTATAACAAAACCACGTAAAATTGCCGTCCTATTACAAAATCATTATAAAAATATTAATTCCCCCAATATCATAACGTTATAAAATCTATGACGAGTAATAATAATGCACAATTAATTATTTCTACGACATTGAAACACGCTATAAGTAAATCAATTTATAATGCGAAATCAAAATTTGCACTTCCCTTTTTCAACGATGGTTTCTTATCTATGGAATGCGACCTCCATACAGGTGTTGAAGAAATACAGATGTACACTACGAAATAGCTCGGAATTTCCGTGAAATGTAAATTTCCAGATCGTTATCACTCTCAATTCTTGTATGGGCGGATTAATTACCCCACACTTCGTGCCTAAATTTATTTAAAATACCAAAAATTAGCAAACAAATCCGAGAGAACGGAACAAGACAAAAGTTCGTGAAATAAAAACTCACCAGATGCTTTATTCTGGCATGAATACTAGCTTCCTCACTGTGGTAAATAATATCGGAAAACTTCCTGAGTTGATTACTTCCAAACGAAGAAACAAAACTCTAAAGTGGCGTAGACTTTTAGAATGGAATAAACTTTCCTGTCAGTAATGACTAATTTGAATCTACGACACAAAATACATCCAGAGAAAAGAATCGTAGTATCTTCGACAACGAACTACGTACAACTGTCGTATCCCAAAAATCTCCCCTCAAAATTTGAAACTTGGACTCGCCCAAAATTCAACAGGTCTACCAGCTTCGAAATATATATTTTACTACAATTGGGGAATAACACCATACGCAAAATGAGTTGTCTAAAAATCAGGCGTAAGAAACCTTACATTGTCTTAATCATTTAAGACATTTTTGGGCATTTTCATTAACGTAATTCGTTTTACGGGAAACTGCCAAATACGGCTTAAGATAGGTGACAGCATTGGATTTACAAAAATTCCTAGATCCAGGGGGTAAGAAGCTTATTTTTAAGTGCACATTTAACGATTCCGGCAATGACAATCCCTGTTGATCTTCTGTGCTGCTTTGAATGATTGGTCTGATGTAATTACTGGTATTATTGTTTAGGTTAGAAAACTCAAATGTGCAAATGGCGTTGAAGCTGATTACAAGTTACAAAAAAGCTGTATTCAATAGTACTAATGACTATTTACATGCATTTACTTCCATTCGAATTACTCATAAACGAATGGAGTTATTACAAAACTGCAAGAGGTAAAAAAGTTCTTGGTAATATTAAGCAATTTGAAGAAATTACAGTAGTGGCTTATCATCAAAAATAGTTAAAGAGGGAGCGAAGAAAGGCAAGACATCTTCATGAACCTTAAAAACAAACCACCATGTACATCATTTTCCGTCAAGGTATTCTAGCACAGTTGTTGGTAAAAGATATACGTGTATTAAATTTCAAATCAATATCTCACATGTTGTCCAATATATTAAATATAATTTCAGATAAATTGATATTTTCAACACCTTGTATCTTGAAAACTAAAGCCCTGAGCATATATGTTCATATGAACTTTTCTCCATAAAATTGATTGAGGAATCACCTCTTTAATTATTTTAGATTACTTAGGAAACACCTTGTATATGTATGTATACAGAGTATGTTAAAAATGGCGGATCATATTTACATCACGCGATTCTACGTTGATAACCAAATAAAAAAACTTTAGTACCAATTTAGTGTTAACCCTTTAACTATGGAGTCATTAGTGACCAAACTTTGTAATTTATTTCGACTATCGTTGAAAGATACATTTAAATAGTATTACCAACTGATAGTCCAGCAAGTAAAATAATTAATCAAATATAAATTTTACCATTTAGGTAATCAGTTTAATTATAATTTAGTCTTTAAGAATACAAAATCTTTGCTGTTTGTAATTTTGGAAGCCGTTGCAACAGTGCTGGAGTAATTTTTCGATTTTTAATATGAAATTTAAACAGATAGCTGCATGTATGACAAACGGATTGTCATTAATGTCATTTTTGAAATTTATAAATGTTTTAAAAATGACGTCGGTACATAGTTTATTTATTTTTGGCTTCCGTTTAAGTTGGGCAGCGTTGCCAAATTAAAAAACTTTCAAGTGGTAATAATTTAAAAACTCTTCGTCTAGAATTGGTACTAGAGTTTTTTGCTCGGTTATGAACGTAGAGGCGCGTAAATATTATCCTCCATTTTAAATACACCCTGTATTTAATATATACGCGGTGTTTTAAAACGTGTTGCCAAAATTGTACCTAACGTTCTAAACAAAAATTATCCTAAAAATAAGAAATTAAAAAAAAATAGAAGCAAATTTTGAAAAATTTATAAACCAAAGTCGTGTCAAACGATTTTGTTTAAATTTTTCTCATCGATAGCGGTCCAGTGATCAAAATTCCGACTTGGGTTGTAGTCGGCGTTTTGGACGAGGCTCGTACTTGCGTTATAGGACATTTTGCCGAATGACCAAAACGCCGAATCGATTTGCAGTCGGCGTTTTGGGCCAAATACAAATTTAGATTGGTATTCGGCTCCGACGCCATGTTCACGAACGATGTGACGTCGTTCAGCGCCGTTCGGCGTTTTGGACACGAGTCGGCATTTTGGTCATCAACATCATTCGGCGTTTTGGACATGGTCGGCGGAATGGGAGTCGGCGTTTTGGACGAAATATCGAGTTTTGGGCATTCGGCGTTTTGGGCAGTCCCCGTCCCGGGTACTTAAACGCTGTATTGTACAAGGCTTTGCATAATTTTCCCCAGCGTGCGGAATCTTTGGATTGGGGTAAATGAAATTTTTATATTATTAACTTTGGAATTAGATCTGTAATTTTATTCAGATCAGTCATATAGGGGTAAATCCGCTAAACTGTTTCTCTTTGTTTTTTTAAACGTCATACTTGAGGAACGTAGTTTGGTTAATACCATTCGAGTCACCTCGAATGCTTCTGTCGTTCTACCATAGTCTAATTTTTACGTGTCATATTGATTATATTGACCTTGTAAGCTTCTTGAACTTGACAGCTTGGGCTTCACCCAAGTGTGATTCATTTGATTTAATTATATACAGGATGTCTCAAAAACAATGGGCCAGCGTTTAGTCATAGATTCTTTAGGTTAAAATAAACCGATTAAACCTAATATACCTTAGGCCGAAAGTCCTTCCTTAAGAAGTTATAGGGCGTTAAAGTTCAATTTTTTATTTCTTCTTTTTATTGTAATTTCCACAAATCTAAAGATATTTCTTTCACGTTTGGTACACATACTTACCATTATGTAGTAAAGAGGCAGCAGCATTTTCATAAACCAGACTTAACTTTAAGAAGCACTTAACCTACCACTCAAATTTTATATTAGCTCTAACTTTGTTATTAGTGGAAAATTTTGCAGTTTTCTTTTATTTTCTGAAAGAGAAGACTTTCGGCCTAAGGTATATTAGGTTTAATCGGTTTATTTTAACCTAAAGAATCTATGACTAAACGCTGGCCCATTGTTTCTGAGACACCCTGTATAATTAGATACAGTTTGTATACGTTACTCTGGGTCATATCTTTGATTATTATAGTTTATGAATATATATATATATATATATATACAGGGTGTATTAATATACTTGGGATTGATATAGTATTGTATTTATTTGGTTATCGATTTATATACAGGGTGTTTGCCTACTTTTGGTCAATGTAAATTATTTTCAGTATTTACTTAATCTGCTGCATTTTATTGTGTCTTGTTTCCTTGTTTCTGTGTTTGTTGGAAACGTAGAAGTTAGTTCTGCGTGGTAAGAGTTTACCCTTATGTGGATTCGGTAAGGTAGGTCTGATTTATCGTTGCACGACGACTGGTGACGTAAAATCCTGGCGCCCTTTGAAGATTGGAGTTTGAAGATCGTTTTCACCCACCCCGTGTCGCAGACTGAGAGAGCTGTGATGAAAACACCGATACATGCAGCGAGTTACCCGTGGGTAGAATATTTCGGTGTTTCCAAATTTGTTACCAGAAAGCGTGTTGGTTTTGTAAATTTGTCCTGTTGTTCCCCGTGGGGATTTGTGCGCAGGTTTTTGGTAACATGCACTTCAAAATTAAGTTATTACGTTCAACAATCCCTAATTGAAACAAGAATTCGATTGATATGTTTCGACGTACTGGAGTTACGACTCGGAATATTATACCAGAACTATCTGGCAACAGTAATGCAAGAAGTTGATTTTCACTATTGCATAAGAAAGAAAACCACACTTTAGGCGAAATGGAGAATAGGCTCTGCTGAGTAGTACTAGCACATTATTACTGCCACTAATAAATGATGAGCACGTCAACGGTAAGTGCGTTTCATCAGCTTCTGTTGGTTATACAAACCAGCATTAATTTGTAAATGTTTACAATTTATCCACAGTACTATAGAGAAGATACCATATCGGGGAAAACCAATTAGTTTATTAGTAATATTACGATTCGCTAATTACATAAAATCGGGTATGACATCCTTAACAATTTTTTATAACCTTAAAATAGAGCAAATTAATATTACGTTACCCCTTGGTAGAAGCGTAAGGCTTCCACCAATCTTCTCCATTATGCGTAATTTTAAGTTCGTAACATATCCTACACTGTTCTATACGCTGTTCTTCTCCAGTTATTTCCTAAAATCCTTCAACATTGTCTTTAATGATGTAATTATATTTTTTTATAGTATGTCCTAGGTACCTCCAATTATTTCCATAATCTTTACGTGCAGTGGTTCTTACCTGGTAGTCTTTTCCAACGATATATCATAATACTTTATTTTAACTATTCGATGAAGACATCTGTTATCAACACATTGTAGTTGATGTGTTACTGTTGAACTCACTGCGTGATAGTAGAGATTTGAAAATTGTATGGCGTGCCAAAGTAGCATTAGACAGAAAGACTATTTGCTTAGTTAAGTCACGTGTCTACATCTATATACGCCGCTATGATATGTGAGACCAACCCTCCCCTGAACATAATTTGAGACCCTTCTCTAAATGGCACCATATAATTCTTATAGATTCTTTAAGGCTTGTCTGCCTTTACAAGCATTTGCTCTAGAAGTTTGAGCCATAATTGTTCGTAGGCCCTGCCTGCATAAACAGGGCCGTGTGCTTATATTAATCAAACCTTGGGGCGGACAAGGATTTGATCTTGACGTATTTTGCTTGCTAAGACAATAATACTTAATCGGCTTATGCCTGTTAGCTGTTTGTAAACCCATACAAACTAACGTTTCGCAAGACATTGCAGCGTGCATCTTCAGAGTGAATAGAACACTGAACTCAAATCCGAGAAGCGGATGTATTTAACCCTCTTTGAGCCAGTCGGGTAGAACGACGGAATTCTGGTTGGCTGTCACCGTTGGGCAAAGACGGATCCGGTGGAGTGTGATCGTGTGATCGATGATGCGTAGGAGTCCTTGGAGGATAAACTACTGGAGTCCAAGCTTTACTGAGTCTAAAACCATCCTCCCTGTTTATGTTGTTAGGTTTTTTTTCAATTTCAATTGCTTCACGTATGATACGAGGGATGTAATGAGGCACTCTGGCGAGTACCCGAGCATTGTCAAAGTCCATCTTATGTCCAGTTAAACCAGTATGTTCAGCCACCGCAGATTTTGTGATGCGAATAAAAAGTCGAATGAAAATTAATGTTTCGTCATAATTCTGACAACTTAAAAATCAAACCATTTCATTTAAATAAAATGAATTTCAGTTGAAAATTGGTGAAGAATTATAATTATTATTATTTCTGGTACAGTGAAAATGTAAATAAGAAACAATTTATAAATATTTTCTTTCCATTTAAGAACCCGTTTGTTAACTGCGAGTTCAGCGCTAACTATGGGGTTGAAGTAAAGTTGAAGAATAAATTCCAATTAAACAAAGACAATTTCTAATTAAATCCGCCTGGTTCAAAAATTGAACTTGCTAGTGTGTTAGTGCTACCGTGCTTTACTGTTTATAATTGAAAACCTTGGATAATATTAACAACTGTAATCGTACATGTCTAACTTTGAAGTTTATGAATAAGCCGTGTAGACACAGTTCAAACTGTGATAATTACAAAACTTGTGTATGATTGCTCAAAGTTTAAACAATGCTTGCGGTTTAGTATTTAATGGATAATAACTTGCAGTTTTCGAATTCAATTAAATTCCAAAATTGCTCATGTTGGTTTATTCATACCAACACAAAACTATCTGGATAGAAATCGACGGTCTCTTCTAGTTATGTAAGTGTAAATTGAACTGTTTGGTCAAACCATGCGAGAGGTCGTTCGAAAGTTTATTTTTCTACCCTTCTCCGTATTTCCTGACGTTTCCTCTTCAAAGGCTCATTTCTGCTCTGGTCGAAACTAAAGAAGTTAGGAACTTCTTAAAAGGCGTCATTGGCGGTGATGGGATTCCTGATACTCTATATTACAGATAATTTGGATCACGACATTTTCGATGAACGAATGCCCTAACAAAAGTAGTTCGTGAGATAACAGTTGGAGAAATATATTTGTAATCTCCTGAATGTCGGAGCTATTCGGTTTTACCAGCCAATAATAAATATTCCATAAAATGTAAATTTAATCAAGTCGATAATGTAATGAACATTGAAGAAGCAAGAATGACCCTGTTTTAACGGGTTAATGATTTCAAATTAAAAATATGCGGAACTGATATTCTAATAATGCTAGATGTGTGAGTGTTAATCGATAGTCGTGGTTTTATTCAAAAATGTAAAGAATGGGCACAGATTGTACGAAAATTAACTTCTTCAATAGAAATTTCTGAAAGAAAAATGAAGTTCGAATAGAATCAGAATCTTTATCAGAATTTCTGTTTCTTTGTTAACATCTATTTTCTTTAGTTTATTAATTCATAGTGAACGTTGGCAATACTGCGTTAAATCTCTAAATGAATTTTACGATATTTCGGGCGCGTGTTTGATAATATGCCGCCGTTTCTTTACTTATATGTTATTCTAATAATAACAAAACGACAGTTAGTTTATGAGTGAATGACATACCTCGCGAAGCGATTTCGTAGATTCAAACTGATAGCCTGGGTAGATGATAGTTGCCAGGGGTAATGGTCCACGGGTAAATAAATTTTACAAAGCAATGCAATATTAACCAAGTAATATAATTTTTGTTAGAAAAATGTTACATTTAAAACAGAAAATGTATACTGTCTTGAACAAGAAAGAAAAGTTCTGATCAAGAAATAAAACTTTCGACATATGTAAAATCAAAATTTTTGAAACAATAATTTCTTCATCAACGAAGAAAACTAAAACAGAACGGTTACATTAAACAAAAATTACAAAATTAATTGTTTCTTCCTCTAAAAAAATTCTTAAGATGAAGCACAAATTTAACGTGTCATACACAGAATCACTATGTTCCACTTTAACACAAAAGTTTGATCGTTTGCAGTCTTCTGCTCAAATTGGCGTTATCCAATAGTTCCAGCACCTCGGTACTGATGCGGGCATGGGATAATCCATTATGATCTTATGCAAACTTTTTTGGTTTCTTCTCAGACTGTTGGAATCTTCAGATCCCAGTGCAGGTAGACATTACGATAGTACCATAGAGCATCAATAATACATCGGAGTACTTTATTTTGAAAGACTCAGATCTTATCTATCTTGTAGGTGGCTGTACATCTCCAGAGTTGGATCGCATAGATCCAGATTAGTTTCAGAATTTGTTTGAACAAAAGTAACTTACTATGCACAGACAGTTGTTATTTCATCCCAATCAGCCTGTGCAATGTTTTGCATTTAAGATCAAGTTCTCTCCTTTTGCTTCTTTCTGTGTTCCTTCCATCGAAGATATGCAGGTTCTTTCCCAGGTATAATGTGTCGCAAGGTCGGGGATTTGTATTGTTTATTAATATAGTTCTGCTTACAGGTGATGTCGGTTTGTGCAGATTTGCTGGCGTTGATTCTTGTTCTCCTTTTGTTAGTCCAATCATTTACTGTATTGAACGCTCCATAGAGTTTTTCAGCTGTCTCTTTGTTGTCATTGGCTACTGCCAAGTTGATTGTATCATCAATAAACGTGGTAATTGTGGCGTTTTGAGTCTGTGGGATGTCACTAGGGAACAGAAAGTATAGTATGTGTCCCAAATCGCTGACCTTGCATTTATATCTCACATGCTCGAGTGTATGGTGGTAGCGCAGTTGGTAAAGCGCTTGCTTTCTGAGTAAAGCGTCGATTCTGGCTTGGGTTCGAAACCTAAGCTCCACTATGCAGATTCTTTAAAAATCATGTCTGAAACCCACCACAAACAATTTCCCAACCGTGAGATCTTAATGCTAAAACCCTCCCTGGAATTTCTGTCCTTCAGAATCGACGTTAAAATGTAGGTACCCCGTGTTTCTACCTTAGCGCTTAGGAGAAACACGCGGTAGAAAAGAGACAGATGCCTACCAGTGAGACAAAGAGGCTGTCAATGATGATGATAATGATGCTCAAGTATTTTCTTT
Organism: Limonius californicus; assembly: GCA_014611495.1. Taxonomy (NCBI): domain Eukaryota; kingdom Metazoa; phylum Arthropoda; class Insecta; order Coleoptera; family Elateridae; genus Limonius; species Limonius californicus. The sequence goes on from JABXWE010102177.1 coordinate 13,395, forward strand.
TTGCTTGATGCGAAACATTCGTTCAGATATCTATTTAAGATTTTAATATTTCAGCGTATTGTTTCGTCAACATGATCTTTAGTTTACACATTAGCCCTTCATGCCAGACTTGATTAAAAGTGCTATGTTTAGATATATGGCTGAGTAGATTTTATTTTCTTCCTACGTATTTTCAATAGTGTCCATTATTCGGCGTACCAGATCGATTGTCGAATGCTTGTTCTTAAATCCAAACTGGTGAGCAGGGATTAGGTTCTTGCGTTCAATAATTGATTTCAATCGCTTCAAGAGTAGTTTCTCAAATAAATGTGACATTATTGGGAGTAGCGAAATGGGTTTGTGCAATGAGGCTTCGTTGGAAGGTTATACCGGATTGGCAATCATAATTACTCGGCCATTTTCCAGGCATCTGGAACATGTTTCAAGAGAAATGCAGCATTTTTCAGGTAGGTAAGTTCTACTGAAGCATTCCTATACAGCTTCTTAAGTATTGCTCCGGTCATAAGATGACGTCCTGGAGCTTCCTTCGAACTGATATTGGTTCTAATTTATTTTGGAAACCCTTCTGGAGTTACCAAGTCAAGGTTTATTTCTTCGCCTTAGTTTTGTGACAGTTCTTGCACCAGTTGACTTTCATTTGGCTGGAAAGTTTGATGTAGACGGCTTGCAAACACTTCTGCTTCTTGCTAAATTTTTTTCCCGGCTTTCGTCTGAAAATTCGGTCTTCTCAGTGTTTTAGTTACCGCCCTAAGAGAATTATGTGTTGTCTTACCATCTGCTAGCTCTAACGAGTGTATATTTAGATATTCATTTTTCGGTTATCTTGTTCTTTGCCACTTTCTCCCCGTTTCCTTTTTTTGTGTACTAATTTACTGCTTTCTATAGAGTAGTTGTTACAAACCGTTAATATCCTCATTTCAAGAGTATTTATCCCTGCAGCCTGCGTATCTTTGTGACAAACTTCTCGACTTCTTGATTACTTGATCTTCTGTCTTCAGAGGTACATTAAACTGTATAGTGTTAGGCAAGTCTTCTTGGAATCCCTCCCAGTCAGTCTTCCTATTCACTGTTGTTGGATTATGTTCTTCCTTGATAATGGTTTCGCCTAAAACTAGGATTACCTGTGAGTGGTCAGAATGTACGTCAAAATTCTATTTGACTTCTATGTAGTTCGGTGAGATTGTTGTAGTGATAAAGTAGTCCAACACATCAGGAATCTTTTCTGGATCGGCAGGCCACTGTATCAGCTTTCCCACTGATCGGTAACAACATGCCAGCTGTGCAGTTGCTGCATGTAGCTCTTTTTCCTTGATTGTGGATAACCTATACACTCACAAGGTGTTCTTGGCAGTAAAATCATTATCAATTCTAAATTTACTACCTAGGTGGCCTAGAACCTTTTATAGTAATCTTTCTCTCCCAGTACTGATCGCTATTGCTGTTAATATGGTTTTCCAGTAGTTCCATATTTAAGTCTTTGTAATGAAATATGTTGTTTCCAAATATTACGGCAATACCTCCTGTTGCTGTGTTTGATGTGTGGTAGAAGTTATATGTTCTGAATTCGGTATAGGATTGCATTGTTAGGTGAGGTTCTGAGATGAAACATATACCTATTTTCTGGATATAAAGAAATGCCTGGAGATAGGGTTGTGTTTGTATGATCCAATTGGCACTCCACGTGGCTATTCTAATTCTCTTTCTGGCCATTTGTATTGTTTGATGTTGTTGGTCTGTTATTTTGTTTAAGTATCTAAAACCTTTCAAAAAGCAAGTCCATCTTAGCTGTTAATGTTAGCAATAGCGTAGTTTTCCGACATCGTATTTAAGAAGTTCGTATGGAATGCTGCCAATGCCCGGTGATTTTGTTTTTTTTTTAGCTTTTTATTCCTTGTGTAATGTCATTTGCTTAAACTCTATTTGCAGTTCATCTATCTGTTCTTGTAATTAAGAATTTTGTTCTTTGTCATATAGATTCCTCAAACAACTTCCCAGTCATTCTGCGAACTGTATTTTGTCTGTATAAATTCATTGGTTATCTGGTTTCTCTCTGTAGCTTGAACATTTGATGGGCACCGACCAGCCTGAACCAATAATGACCGTGTATCGCCAGCATAGGACAGATCGTTCTAGTTGCATTTCCAATGTTTTACCACCAACCAATAAGAGCGTTACATAAAAAATTACAACTGGTCGTTCTTGTCACATTAACGTATTCAATAAAATTTAGTGGTATAAAAGAAACGCTTACCTTAATAATTATTGCAAATGATGCACTTAAACTTAAACTTGCGACTGTAATTAAAAATTGATGCTAGTTTTTTTAAGTTTATGGCCATTGCCCATGCTTTGCAAGTGCTAATGGCCTAAGGGAAAAACCACGGGAATTTCTGCACATGTTTTATGTCGTCCACCACTTAATAGTTTACCTTGTGAACCGTTACATGTTCATATTCTAATATTTATTGTAATTTTATTTATAAAGTATAAAAATTATTACTTATCAGCATGTTAAATTTGGTTGTTAAATCCACTATAAGTACTAAATAACCACAAGGGCATTTATTGCTAATACCTTATTTTACCTATCTTCTTCATAGAGTAAATTCGATTCTACTCGAAGGACAGACAACAAAAGACCTATGAGTAATTTAAAAGAATTCTAGAAGATTCTTGGATATTTCCAAATACCTTTCTTTCGTGTTGAGGATTTACTTTTATAAATGCAACAAGCATTCAACGGTCACCATTTACTTAAGAAACGATTTTCTCCATAGTTAGCATTATGGTAGCTGGTAGCTAAGAAGATTCTATCTAGTAGGATGCTAGTGTGGATCGTACACGCGAGGATTGTCCGAAAGTTAACCAAGGAAGATAAGAGAACAGCAAAAATTATTTTAGAGTTTAGACGATAGCTTAAATAAACATAAACATGCTATATGATTTGTTGTATTATGGGTTCACGAACAATGTTTATGTTCCTATTACTATTTAGTTACTGATTTCTGTAAGTAAGTAATTGAAAAATGGGAAATAAACAATAATAATATTACATTTAGACTCAAGTTGTAAAATAATCTTCTTACCAATTACAGCACAATAAGATATTCGATCAGTAACCAAAATGATGAGTATTTGCAAATCCAATTGCAACATAGTTATTCACAACAATATGCGCAACTATTATCAACTTACGGTGGTTATCTTTTAATGCGGATTTACAAGTATCTTTTTGTTAACCGTTAATACCTGTTATAAAGCATGTAATCAAAAACTAACCACTATAGGTCGCTTTAAAGATGTGCAGCTATAACGTGCACTTAACCCTAGAACCACAAGGTGGCATTAACAGTACATTAACCACAAGGTGGCGTCGTATATGACGCCTACACAATATAGCATTATTGCTTACCTAGATCGTGGAAAATGAAGTAATTTTTATGTATACATAATGTTTATTTTAATACAAGTAGGTATTTGACATTGGAAAAATAAAATATCTACTTCAAATCGTTTAAGAAGGAAAGATTTATTAAAGTCACATTTTAAAAAAATATGATAACATATTACTAAAACATATTTTTAAATCATTTATAACCTAAACACTAAAACAAAAAATATATACCTAGATAATTATGAAACCATTTTTCATGAAATAACCTTATTTACAATCAACACAAATGCTGAGACGATGTTCGGCACATACACTTTTATGGCAGTGTCTTTTTTCGAGGACAAAATTCACATCGACCTAGGGAATCAAATTGGTCTTTGTGTAGTGTCTTCTTGTTCCTCGCAATTCAAAATTTGGCGAATATGACTTCTAATTTCTCTTGGTAGGCGACCATTGTTCATTCTGTTTTTCAAATGATCTTCAACTAGGGAGAAGGAAAGTTTTTTCAAAAAATCAGACCGTTTCTGTACTTGGATATTATTTGAGTTGCATTTATAAATCACATATGAATTTATTCCTGCTGTATCTAGCATGGCATACAGAATTCGAAGTGGCCATCTTCGGGTTTTCCTTGCGACTGTCGTTGAATGGCATAGTTGATCGAACGTATCAACACCGCCTTTTGTTTGGTTATAAAATAATATTATTTCAGGTTTTTTTGTCTCTTCATCAATATCAGCATGGTCGTGCATGGTAGATAATAATACAACAGCCTTGTTTTTTTTTGGTACAAATGAAACTAAGGTACTGATTTTATCAAAAACAAATATACACGAGTCAACTGTCTTACCTTTAGTTTCCACTAGTTGTTTTGGTATATCAGGTTTGTTCTTTCTTAGTGTCCCAACTATTGTTAGTTTTTTTTTTAACATTTGCTCTGCGACCTCGTAAGAAGTAAACCAGTTATCCATCGTGCAGTTTCTGTTTGTCCCATATATAGTTTCAGTCAGCTCTAGAACATATTGTGTGGGAATCGAATATTGACTCTCTCTTTGCTGTTTTCCAATATAAGGTTTTGCAGAACACATGTAATATGTTTTTGCATCACACATTGTTACCAATTTCAAACCATATTTGTCGGGTTTGTTAGGGATATACATTTTAAAGGGACAACGACCCCTAAATCCCAAAAGCGTCTCATCGATAGTTACATATTCTGACGGAGTGTAGTTTTGTCTGCAACTTATTTCGAACATTTCCCAAACTTCCCTTATGGCAGCAAATTTGTCATTTTTCTTTCGCTCATCCCTTGTTTCCTTATTGTCAAACCTCAAACAGTTAACCAGAAACTCGAAACGATTTTTGCTCATGGTAATCCTAAAAACCACAGGTCCGAAAAGCGGTGACCACAAATCGTCCAGTGTAAGATGCGCTTTCTTCAAAACTCCGCTCAAATATAAAAGTCCAAATAGTGCACTTATTTCAACACGGTTTGTTGCTCCAATGTACCACTGCTGTGTATTGTAACGGATCCTTTTTCTTTCAATTTCAACATTAGTGCACTTGACAATTATATCTAAAAGTTCGTCCGTGAAAAATAGGTCCCATATCTTCTTTGCTTCAGTTATATTCTTGGCTGGACCTTTTGGCCCTGGTAAATGAACTACTATATTTTTCTTGGAAGTTCTAGTGTTTTTGGCGTGAAAACTATTTACGTGCCATTTATGCCCATTTTTGGAGTACATCACACTATTTGTTTGCTGCTCACATGTGCTTGTAGATTGTATGGCTGCATCAGGTAAATCATAATTTTCTACTTCTGGATCTACCGCATCAAATTCGTCATTCTCGATGTCGTTGGTTTCTATAACATCTTCGTTTTCACTCTCCTCGCTTTCCAATATATCGTCAGAGTCACTGATATCTTCATACAAATATTTTTGTAACTCAGAATCTCGTAAAGGGCGTTTTCTTTCATACGTACTATAACTGGTTTTGGGATCATCTAATCTACGTTTTTTCGACTCCATACTAATGAAAGTGATGCTCTAAAATACATAAAATATATGTAAAATGGGAATGTATACAAAAACTTATACTACATACCTTGGCGAATTTTTTTCCCTAAAATACAAGGTGGCGTCGTATGCGACCGGGGCCTAAATAACTTAAAAATTACAAAACTTCACGCACTTTCTCACTCGACTATCAGTATGTTACTGCAAATGCGGAAGGTAACGAGGTGCTCAGCCACGTGCATAGAATTACGTTAGCGCAAGCGTGGATAATTAATTCCGGCGGTCGCCGGCGACGCCACCTTGTGGTTCTAGGGTTAAAAGTTTGTCAAATGTCAACCTTCTTGGTTGTCATAAAGTTAACTATTTAGAATAACTATTTCTCAACTTTAAGTTGAACGTAATTGATAGTGTAATTTTAGTAACCTACAGATGCACGAAGGACGACTTCAAGTTACCCAAAGTAGGTCATCTTTCCAGGTTAAGAAATGATTACATTGTGGACAGTCAAGCTTAACTTTGGTTACGTGAGAAGAATTATTATCAATGAAACCCATTAATTTACAGCGGCTGTTAACTAAATCATTTATTAGTAAGTGTCTACAAAATTAATTTTCGGGAATTTAGTAGAAACAAACTACTTTTTATTGCTGTGCACGCTGTCGCACCTACCCTTTGATGCACACGCACTATGTAAGGAAAACGCTTTAATATGTCTATCTATATGATTTCTATGTAGAAGTAGTAACACTGCGCTCTATCTTACCTACGTACGTAAATTGCTTACAACCGGCTTAGGTACTGAAATAACTAATTGGAATACATACTATCGAAAGGAACCTTTAAAGTTGTTTAACTAAATATTTTTACACGGAAAAAGAAAACAGGAAAACTTCAATAAACAATAATATCTCTGTGAAAAATGTAAGGAAACCACAGGAGTCTTTACTAATCTATAAATCCTACCGACAAAGGGATGATATAATTAAAAACTAATATAAGAACAAAAGCTTCAGACACAGAACAAAATGAAGGAGAAATGGTGATAGTCTTACAAACAGTCTAATATACAGTGTATCGCAAAATGCAGTTCTTAATGAAATTATGTCGTCATTTCAGCAGCAATTCACACGTTCCACAGCTAATTATATTTTCGATTAGAAAATTGTCAACATTTTAAGAAGTTCAACTCTCGTATAGTCTATTTTAAATTATGCCGGTATCTGCTTTTAAAGGTACTTGTAGAAGAAGGATTCACAAGATACTTGTAACTCGACTAAAAGCACTAAAAAGCAAAAAGGCTGAAGTTACGTAGGGGTTGTGACTAAAGCAAGAAACTTAAATTCTCTGCTCTTAATTCATTATTTAAGATTATCCTGTTTAGCTGAACTGTTTTTATTAATGTTAAGTCTACAGAATTATTTATGAAAATTAGCTTGTTTAATTAGCTTGGGTGAGTTATAAGTTACTTTTCAAAGATTGGAATAGATCCTTGTCTTATTGTCTGCTGCCTTAATGACATAATTTATAAACTTAATGATTGGTTGTTAATGAACTTTATTATTTATACTTTATTTAAAAATGTGGACTCCGTGGACGGATAACGAACATTTAGAAGAATATATTAAATGTAACGGGAAAACTGCTTACGTATTGTTAAATTGTCAAATCAAAGATTGAATGAAAATTATCCTGCAATTGTAAGTAGTAGAAAGTACGAGGTCGGACAAGTATATAACGGGATTGATGAAATACAAAGCATGCGAGGTAGCCATAGGTGAAAATATCTCTAGCGTCCTTAGAAGTTATCTAACTTGACTTCTACGCACCATTGGCATCGACGATACAAGTTGCGGAAAGCCTGTTTAAACTTGTCGCGAGGAAGTGCGTTTAGTTCGGCGGTAACATTCCGTTGAATGTCTTCCACGTCGTCAAAGCGCCTTCCCTTGAGGGTCAATTTCAGATGAGGAAACAACATGAAGTCCGCTGGAGACAGATCCGGCGAATAGGGAGGATGTTCTAAGACTGGGATATTTCTTGTAGCCAAAAACGTGTTCACAATCAAGGCAGAATGCACAGGGGCATGTCGTGTGAAAGGTACCACTTGCCAGAGGCTGCCAAATGCGGTCGCACACGTCGAATGCGTTTTAGTAAACGCGTCACGACACCCTTGTAGTACAGGCTAGTGACGGTGATACCCGGTGGCACAAATTCGTTGTGAATGATGCCTTGCCTGTCGAAGAAAGTGGTCAGCGTGGTCTTCACTTTCGATTTTTGGCGACGGAATTTCTTTGGCCTGGGAGAAGCCTTCGATCGCCATTCCATGCTTTGTCTCTTGCTTTCTTGATCGTACTGGAAGCACCCCGACGCGTCACCAGTAACAATTGAATACCGAAAATTTGAGTCACTGTTGGCAGGTGCAATGAAGTCGCGGGAAGTGTCCACTCGATGTGGTTTTTGCTCAGCGGTCAAATTGTGCGGGACAAATTTGGCACAGACCTTCCTTTTCTTCAAATCCTTCTCCAAAATTGTTCTAATGGTTTCACGGCTAATACTCAGCTCCTGCTCCATCATTTTCAGTGTCAGTCGTCCATCAGGCTCCACAAGTTGTCGGACTTCTTCGATCGTTACGGGGTTTCGCGTTGTGATCGGACGACGCGGCTTCTGATCATCGTAAAGGTCTTGCCGACCTTCACGAAATCTGGCAAACCACTCGAAAACGCGAGTACGGGACACGGCCTCATCGCCGTATACAGTTTTCAACATCTCGAATGTCTCCGTGGCCGTTTTCCCCAATTTGAAACAAAATTTAATGTTCGCTCTATGCTCCATGTTTGAGTTGTCTCACATGTGACAGCTGCACTAACTTGTTCATTCGCATGCACAGCCTACCGCGCAACTTCTGAGAGGATGCTGTTTTAGCTATGTGTAGACGAAAGTTCCAGCTACAATTTGGATATGATTTGGAAACAGTCAGTTTTTATTGCATCCGCAGTAGGGGCATTTCCGTTTCATATTTGTCCGACCTCGTATATTACTACGATTTATTAAACGTATAGGATTTAAACATAAAACTATAAACAAGCGTCAAAATATTATGGAATCAAATAGATTACAAGCAGGCGCCGTGAGTATCTCCAAACCATCAAAATATATCCCCAAAAAAATAGAAATATATGTTACATAGGCGAAATTTCTTACGACTCCTACGGCGTTGTTCAGAAATGTTGAAAAGATAATTCCAGTCACTGTAAAATAGGTACGCCAGAAAAATAGTTTATTTTATGTTTTAGGTAAGGCAATAACGATATAACTTGATGGGAACTATAGTCAAAATTGATAATCATGACAACGAACCTGTATTTTCTTTCTTGGATTATTAAATAACCCAAAGAGGCAATTCCATTTTAATTATGAAATTCCGTTATGATACAGAGTCGGCACTTTAACCGATTTTAAAATTAATAGGTCCTTATCTTCTGGATATATATAAACTTTTTAAACCTTCAACTGTTGAGAAACTGTTGAGAAACTGTCATTATGATATATAATAAACATCAACATTATGTTGCTGTTGTTTCGCAATATGGAGAAAGATGTACTTTCGTGCAGCTTCCTGAGACGGAGGGGGTAGTTTCATAATTAAACTGTTTTGCTTGTAGTTCTTTGGAGAACTAATTGAATTCTTATGGTATTATCTACAAACATAACTGTTTCCATATCTAATAAAAATAAATGGTCTTAGCACACCACCCTTCAGAGTTTGTTGGCGTAAACATATTAACTAGTAAACGTACTTTTTATAGAAAATTTAATCTTTAGCTAGAAACTGTAACTTAGCGGTGATAAATACTGCTAACTTCCTTAAAGCTAATAAACGAGACTGAAATTCTTTAAATGAATAATATCATATTTTAGAAAGTGTCAATTTTAGTTAACACGTTGTTCTTTGCAGGTAATGCCTACAACTACAAGAAAGATCGTGCCTGTGCTTGATCCTTAAAGCACTCCATATGGCACTTGGATGGAATTACAAACACTTTTCCGCGACATTCCGGCAATGCGTATACACACTATGTACAACAGCTTTATAAGAGGAACCTGAGATGCCTTTAGAAGGTCACCAATAACGCCACCATCACAGGGGGCTGTGGAGTAACTGACCGATGCCTCCTTCGCGTTTGTTTATTTGGACATGGCTAGCTTGGCTCAGCCTAAGCTTTTCCACCGATGCTCAGCTTGCCTGGACACCAATTTATGTGGATGGGAACAGTAAGTACAAAAGTATAATACCCTTTATTAGCCAAAAACATTAAATTGTGTAGTTCCTAAATTTGACAAGTGGACCATGTTATATAACACGGTCGATGTTCACTGGTCACTAGAGAATTAGTGCATAAATCTTTGGAGCCATTTAACTACATTAATCACCCCTAATGAGACCGTAGCGAACTAATTCTATCCGAAGGCATTATGCAACTTGGGCACTAAAAGTTGTTCGCTTGGGATGGTGGTGCAGACAGTAACAAATTTATATTTAAACCCCTACTGTTCTAAATTAAATCGTGTTTTTAAAAGGCGTGTTACGAAGGGTCAATAAGTTGCGAAATTGGAAGTACTCGCTGATTACGATTATATATTTTTGAAAATACAAAAATTTAATTTTAATTCATTTATCTTCGCAATATTATAAATTAATAAAAATAAATTTTTTTGATATAAATTTGTGTTTAATCTATTTTTATAATTCTGAACAATTTTTCTTAATAACTCTTTCAATAAAACTAGGCCAACTATGATTTTTCCATTTCTCGCATTTATTTTTGACTGTATAGTAGGCTACTGGTTTTCAGTAAAATTAATGGTCAAAATAGAGTTAAAATGTATAATAATTAACAACAATTTGAAATCGAAAGTGAGAAGTGAAACACACTGTAGATACAAGGTGGTTGGATTTTCATTAGCCAGATTATATTTTGGTAATATTAGAGGCACAAGCAAAAATCAGAGGAACAACTTTCTTAGTTCCACTTCATCTACACCATACCAACGATAATAAGTGTCTAGGACGTTTCTACGCCGCCGGTTCTTCGCCGCCAGTTCATCGCCGCCGTTTCTACGTCAGTATGTTTCTACGCCGGCCGATTCTACACCGGTCGGTTCTAGGCCGGCAAATTAAAAAAATAATAAAATGAATTACATTTTACACTTACTGAACAAATTTATTTCAATTATTTATTATTACAAACTAAATAATAAATTAAAATAAAAGAAACACATTTTATATTTCCTGAACAAATTTATACTATTTGTTATTATTACAAACGAAATAATACATTAAAATAAAAAGAAACACGTTTTATATTTACTGAACAAATTTATTTCAATTGTTTATTATTATGAACTAAATAGTAACTTACTAACCTAACCTAACCTAACTTAACCTAACCTAACCTAATAACCAAAAATATTCTTAATACCATTCAGTTTCTCTAAAATTTTATGTAAAGTTTAGGTATGTAGGATTACAGAATAATATTCCTGGCGTAGAAACGGCTGGCGTAGAACGGCCGGTGTAGAATCGGCCGGCGTAGAAACGGCGGCGATGAACTGGCGGCGAAGAATCGGCGGCGTAGAAACGTCCCATTCCCCGATAATAATTTTTCATGGTCTACTAGTTTTTAGAAAAATTGTCCAACTTTGGTTTTTCAAATAGGAAACGCTGCATATTTTTATTAAACAATTCCGCCTTAACTTCTCTTTTCATTAATGTATAACAAGTCAGGATTCGTATTTCAATAAGACTAGAGTAGTCAAATAATAAAATCGAAAGAGTTGACCATGCTCGTCTTTCATTCGGTTTATGAATAACAGAAGAATATAAATTTTAACTATAGCTTTCTAGTTTACCAAGTGTTCAAAATGTTCACCAATATATTCCAAACATTTGTAGCCCTTCAGTTCCTGAAGATTATCATACAATATAACGTTCTCCAAATAAAAAAGTTAAGGATTGACAGATCACGTGATTATCACGCGACGCAACTTCTGTTTTATTACCAATACAGTATTCACCAAATTCTTGATTTAGAAAATTGGTTACGGCAATTGCACCGTGGAGTGGGGCGTCATCGTGTTGGAACCATAAGTTTTTTCCGTCTGCAGCTAACGAAAGGATCTCTAAATAACTTTGAAATTCGTTTGTGAAAACATCAGATATTCATCGTGAGTTAACGTTCCTTAAAAAATATATACACCTATCCATACGCTAATTGAAAATCTCACTGGAACACGAACTTATTTGACCTGGATTATTATCATCTCAGTAATGCGCAGTACGTCTATTAAACACTTCACTTTTATAAAAATTACATTCATCAGTCCAAATTACGTGATCAAGAAATTCGATTCCCACATTTAAAAGCCAATTACAAAAAGTTTGGCTGTTATTAGAACTATTGACATGTAAATGCTGGACTAAATGTATCTTGATAGGTTTCATTTTGTGCCGCTTTAACACTTTTAAGATTTGAGCGGAGCGCAGTCGAGGGAAGTTTGGAGAGTCCTAAAAAGAATGAAAAGTAATAAAGCAAGTACTTTTGACAAGATTATACCTCTAAAGAATTGGGAACTACACTATAAGCAATTACTGACGGAAAAGCGTCCACAATTTTTGCCTGGCCCACAAAATTCAACGGTAGATGAAGATGACGCACAGATAATTATAACAGAGGAGCAAATATTGGAAAGTTTATCATTAATGAAGAATGGATGATCGCCAGGTCCAGGCAATATACCAGTAGAATTATTGAAATGCGGAGGACCAGCCCTTATAAAAAGAATTACAACACTATTTAACAAAAGTATCAGTCTAACAAATACACCAATGTAATGAAAAAAGTCATATACAGTCTCAATTTACATAAAAACGAAATTAAGGGACCCCAATTGCTACAGAGGACTGAGCATAAACAGTACTCTCAGTAGACTTTTAGGAAAACTACCGTACACTCAATTACGTAATGCCGTAGATGACAAAATAAACGAAGACCAGAGTGGTTTCACACAGGGTCGATCCTGTATCGACAACCTGCTTTCGTTACAGCAAGTACTAGAAAGGAGAATTATTAATGGAGAGGAGACCCACCTAGCCTTCGTGAATATGCAAAAGGCATATGACTCTATTCCGAGGGATAAACTTTGGGAAGCTCTATGTCTAATGAATAGCAACAGTTACTTAATAAGGCTTATTCAAGAATGTTATGAAGATAACATTTCGTTTATTCAACAAGAGAATCAACTTTCTACTGCTACAGAAACATCGAAGAGGCTGCAGCCTATCGCCCCTATTATTTAATAGAAGCGTTGTGTTAGCCAACTAGAAACGACACTGTACAGTAATGGGTGTTCGGATAAATTTATTGGCAATCCTCAATTTTGCAGATGACCGGGAGATTATATACAACATATAAAGACTGGGGACTTCAGACGAGTATGACAAAACCGAATACCTAGTGGTTAATTCAAATGCCAAATTTGAAATAATTATTGACGACGACGTGATGATTCATCAAGTTGATCATTTTAAATACTTGGGAGCTGAAATAGATAAGAATGGTTTGGGGGATACAGAAATTAGAAATAGAATCCATTAGAGCAGGAAGATAATTGGATGTCTAAATAGTGTATGGTGGGATAGGAATATTTCCATAAAAAATAAAAAGCGAATAGGTCGTACACTAGTGGAATCTGTATTCTGCTACGGCTCCGAAGTGCGGACCATGAAAGAGAAAACGAAGAAAACGCTATCAGCTATGGCGTTAGATTATTTTCGACAAAGTGCCAGAATCTCACCACTTCAAAGAATTCCCAACACAGAAGTTAGGCGACGAATGGAAGCTACCGACAGTTTGTTATACATGGCATAGATGAACGACAAATACAATAACTTAAGACATAATGTAATCACACCAATGGTCTCAAGGGTTGGTAATTAGCAATAGTTTAACCATCTTCATCATGGGGTAATTTAAGTTTGAATCTGGTGTGAATGTTTATTTGAAATAGTTCATAGTAAACTGCGCCAATACACACACCTGTGTTAATAACAAATGTTTCAGCACATTGTTTAATATAGTCGACGATGGTTAGCACGTCTCGTTCATAATGCAGCTGTTTCTTGCGAGTGTACTATGGTGCGTTGACGAGATTTCTCAATACCTTGTTTTGGTATCGTTGCAGATTCTGTATATTGGTTTTGGAGGTATTGCAGCACACCGGTGCTGCATATAATGTTAGAGATCGTAACAAGCTTTTGTATGGTAACACTATACATGTGATTTTTAAAGTGAATTTTCGATTTATTAACGAATACAGCTAGCTTAGCCTGTTGTAGCTCTGGATTAATTTTTGTTATATGTGATACTTCCAGCTTAGTCGGGTATGACAATGAACCTCCACGTTGAAAGAGCTAGGCAGTCATATATAATACTCAATATGAGACAGGTATTGAGTATATGAGGCTGCAATTGAGCATCATCTAACGATGTAAGTTGCTTTAACATCATATTAACAAATTAATACAAACAGCTAGTAATTTTGATGTAGGAAATATTTTCTGGCACATTCGAAATAAAACTGAAGATTGCAAACGGTTTACATAATTCCTGGAACTGTGAACATGGAAACTACAGATGCTACTTTTTGAAAAAATTGGAGATTTATTATTTAGGCATAGCCAAAACGCAGTGCTTTAGGACCGCATAGTTCCAGTAGAATTGTTTTTTGTCCAATTCAATAAATCCAGAATAAACGCACATACATTTTATTTATTAGTAGATAATAGTCCACTTCAAATTATACCGCTATCCGCTTTAAGAAACTACTTGTAGAACAAGGATTACAAGCTCCTTGTAACTCGGCTTAAAGCACTGGCCGAATTTAGGTAAATTTATATATTACGAAGAGGCGGGGGTTACCTAAGGGTTGTGAGTCAAGCAATAAGCGTAAATTATCTGTTTCTAATTCATTATATAAAATTACTCTGTTTAGCTGAACTTTTTTATTTATGTTAAACCTATAGAATTATGTATCACATTTAGCTTCCTTAATTACAGTGGTGTGAAAAAGTTTTGCATCAGTTGCGCAAATAAGATAAATTGCAGTTTAAAACATTTTAAATATTTCTCATTTTATCATTGCCAATATAATACAGGTACTTAAACACATCACTAATAATAATAATAGCCCAAATGTTGATCGATACAAAAACGGGATTGTTGAGTTTTGGACAGCAAAGTGTACAGACGTACCTAGTGAAATTCGTGTGTGATAAACCAGATAGAGGAAAGGCGCGGTATCGGGGCCCGTGCCGCTTATCTGCTTTCTCCAGTTGTTATTCTGGTAAACTCAATTATATCTTAAATCCTTAACATAACGTAACATTATGTACAACAATAATGCCGGTTTTACGGCTAATCCAAACACCTATTATTCACAACAATTAACAAATAACAACATTTCCTTCATGTATAATTCGCAACCTCAAATGCAATGGCAAATGCCACCACAAATAATGCAGTTGCAACAATCTCAGCAAACTTTGATACCACAGTGGAATATACCACAAGGCAATAAAACACAGATGAATACTTTACTACAACAAAAACCTCCTAATTATTTACCTATGTGGGAATCGTACCCCTCACAACAAAGTGTTACAAATAGTACAGCACTGACAAACTCTGGTTATTTATATTAGCAAGCGCTGCAACAGGCGGCGCCATCAGATTATGCTAAGAATACAACACCGCACCAGTTGACAAATATTTCTAACAACGTTGATAATATGTCAATTGCCAGTGATAAATCAGAAGTTATAACGTGAAATGAGTTTCAAGAAGTAAGACGACATAAAAGAAGGAGAAGCGGTGATCTTTCTTCACAAATAAGGAAGCAGCCTAACACTAGAACATCTACCTCCAACAGGTACGGTGCACTGGCATCGATTGCACGTGATGAAGGAGAGTAATCAACTAGCTCGACAGCCACTGCAGAAAAGGAGAAAAAATTAAAGTTCCTTCATTCATAATTCACTATGTTACAGCAATAAACCCTCTGCTAAAATTAGTAAATAACCACATAGATAAATCAGCTTACAGTTATCAATTAATGCAGGGAAACAACTGCAAGTAAAAAAAAAGTAGAAGACTATAAAGTATTAAGGGAGGCTCTTGATAAAAATAAAGTAGCAAGGCACACATATAGAGTTGAAGAGGAGAAAACATTCAGAGTCCGTTAAAGAATATGCATCATTCCGCAGAGACTGAATTAATCAAGGAAGTACTATTGAAAGAAGGGCACGAAGCTGTAAAGATAATGAATGTTATCAACCGAGAATATAAGAAGAAAAAAATCTCTTCTTCATTGACATCAAGCGTAATGCAATTAACAAGGACATATTCAAAATTAAAAACATTGAAAATGCTATTGTGGAATTTGAAGAACTCACAAGAAAAACGCAAATACCTCAGTGTAAACTTTGCCAGTGCTATGGCCACACAAGAAACAGTTGTACTAGGCCAGCCCAATGCGTCAAATGTGCAGGGCTGCATGGCTATCGCATGTGTTCAAAAAACCGTAATGATGTAAACCCGCTAAATGCGTACTTTGCAATGGTGCGCACCCAGCCAGTTATAAAGACTGTAAAGTATATGTTGACATCCTATACAGAAGAAACCCGGGTCAAGCTAGTAAAGTACTTACGACCGGTAATCAACAACAGTCATTCCAGTCAAGAACGCAACTACAAATGACAGAAGTACAACCTAATAAAGAACAACAAAATCGACTTCAGAATCAAACGATAACCAGTATGCAACATAAAATCCTCACTCCCCATAAAACAGATCAATTGGAAAAACGCCATGTCTATCCTCATGTTATAACAAGCCATCAATATAATCAAATAAATCGTCAACACCCAGATCAACAAACATGGGATTTAACCTCCATCATAATATCAATGCAACAAACGATATTGGCACAACAGCAACCAATAAATGAATTATCAACACAGATCAGGCTCCTAAGAGAGGAACTGTCAAATAATAAAAATGGCTCCAATATATAAAATCGCCCTATGGAATGCCAATGGACTTTCAAATCACAAGCAAGAAGTAGAAGTGTTTCTTAAGTTACATAATATAGATATTTTACTTATTTCAGAGACTCATTTCACAAGCTCAAGTTACCTCAAAATACAAAATTACAATATCTATTCACAGAACATTCAGAAGCAGAGAAACATGCTTTGAGTATGCGTATCAAAGTTCAAGGAGGACTTCCTACAAGCAACTCGTGTTCTAACAGACGACTGGCACGGTGCTCTCACACTCTTAGCAGCGTACTGCCCGCCAAATCGCCCTACTAACAAAGAAGGTTTCATCAATTATTATTTTCGCTCCCTGAGTAACAGGTTCTTAGCTGGCGGAGACTACAACGCGAAAAATACTCTCTGGAGCTCCCGTATATCTCCACCGGGACGGAGAAGAGTACTGTATAAGGTTGTACAAAAACTACAGCTAAATTATTTATCAGCTTATGAACCTACATACTGGCCTACAAATGTTAATAAAATTCAGGACTTGCTGAATTTCTTTGTGACCCAAAGTATAGCTCCTGGGTGCCAGGACATCTCATTATGCCTGGATCTTAACTCGGATCACACTCCCGTGATAGCCACTATAAGTACAACAATTATTGAAAAAGAAAAACCATCAAAACTTTTTAATAACAGAACAGATTTGTGCCACTTTAAATCTTTAGTGGACAATAACCTGCGTATGAGAATACCGCTCAAAACCAATGATGACGTTGAGGCTGCGATATGGAACTTCACCCAAGTAATTCAAAAGTCGGCTAGGGAAGCGACACCAGATATTCCAATCACAAGGAAATAGGAATGCTGTCCAATGGTCATCAAAAAGAAAATTGCTGAAAAAAGAAGGCTTAGGAGAATCTGGCAAAACAGTGGTTGTCCTTCTGATAAAAGGCACTATAATAAAGCATCTGCGGAACTCAGAAGTTTTATCAAAGACTTAAAGTATAAATGCTTTCAAGAGTATTTGGAAAATTTAAGCCCTACCGTGGATACAAACTACACCTTGTGGAGAGCAACAAAAAGGATCAAAGACCACCATCAACAAACTCCCCCAATACGCAAAGAAGACAACAGCTGGGCACGCACAGGATCGGATAAGGGAGATGTTTTTGCTCAGTATCTTAGTAAAGTTTTTCAACCTCTACCCTCTTCTTTAACACCAGAAGGGGACACTGAAATAAAGAATTATCTCTATACTCCATATCAATTGGCCCCACCACGAAAACTTTTCTTAGTCAAGGAAGTTAAAGATATGGTTAAAAATGATCTACATCCAAAAAAGGCCCCTGGTATTGATCAAATAACAGGAAAAATAATCAAAGAACTTCCTCGCAAAGGTTATGTTATGATTACAATCTTATCCAATCCAGTCCTGCGTCTAGGGTACTTCCCGGTACTCTGGAAGGTGGCTGAAGTGATTTTTATATTAAAACCTGGGAAACCACCCAATAAGGCTGCTTCTTACAGAGCATTTAGTCTACTGTCCATACTTAGTAAACTATTACAAAAATTGCTAGACAAGAGACTTATACCAACCATCGAATAATTGAATCTGATTCCGGCACATCAGTTTGGTTTTAGAAGGGAGCATTCAACCATACAGCGGGTCCATCGCGTAGTCAACTTAATAAATCAATCCCTTGAAGAAAAAAGCTACTGCACGGCAACCTTTTTTGACGACAGCCAAGCTTTCGATAAGGTGTGGCACGATGGCCTGCTGTATAAATTAAAAAGCTCGCTACCACATACATATTATATTATAATTAAATCATACTTAGAAGAAAGATACTTTCAGATAAAATGTGATCAAACGCTCAC
This sequence comes from Limonius californicus, assembly GCA_014611495.1. Taxonomy (NCBI): domain Eukaryota; kingdom Metazoa; phylum Arthropoda; class Insecta; order Coleoptera; family Elateridae; genus Limonius; species Limonius californicus. The sequence continues at coordinate 31,783 of JABXWE010102177.1, forward strand.
TGAAATACATCCAATTGAATCAGGGGTACCACAGGGGAGCGTCCTCGGGCCTCTTTTGTATATCCTTTTTACAACAGATATGCCTAACGACGATCAGGCTCTCACAGCTATATTTGCGGATGATAAAGTAATCTTGGTGAAACATAAAGACCCAGTAATAGCTGCAAGATCGCTACAAAATAATCTACATGTGATCGAAAAATGGACCAAGAAGTGGAGAGTTAAAATAAATGAGTCTAAATCCTATCACATTACGTTCACGAAGTGTAGAGGCAACTTTCCACAAGTTTTCATTAATAACAATCCGTTACCTGAAGTAACAGAGGTGAAATATCTTGGAATGCACCTTGACAAGAGTTTCACATGGAAATCGAATATTTGGGGTAAAAGAAAACAACTTGGCATCAAATTTAGCAAGCATTACTGGTTACTGGGCAGAAAGTCCAAATTGTCACTCAGGAATAAATTTTTAGTATAAAATGTAGGGTTCAAACCAATTTGGACTTATGGCATTCAACTCTGGGGAACTGCAGCCAACACCAACATCCAAATTATCGAAAGATATCAGTCAAAAGTTCTACGTGCCATGTGTGACGCTCCTTATTTTGTGAGAAATGTTGACATATTGAGTGATGTGAAAGTAGACACAGTTAAGGGAACTATTAAAAAGTTTAGTGAAAAATATCTTAATAAACAAGAACATCCTAGTAACTTTCTAGCAATAAACCTTTTGGACAATAGTGAAAACATCCAAAGACTAAACAGATTAAAGCCTCTTGATCTGCGAAATAGACTCTGAGCTGCAGTTAATGTGTTTAGTATTATTATAAATATATGCAACAACTAAATTTTAAGAAAACACTGAGTTAATGACACTAGACCCTAACTCACATGTATACTTGTCAACACACTATTCACATCTCAAATTTGCTTATTGTAAGTCTTTATAGATTGCAAATAGTTAATAAATTAATAAAAAAAAAATACAAAAACGCAAACAATTCGATATATAAAATCTATTCAGAGACAGGAAAATTGTACATTATATACAATGTGGTCATAAAATGTTCTGCCCCCTAAAAACTTTTGAACAACTTGATATTTCTTCACAAACTTTTGTGTGCTTTAATGGGAGGCTAAATACTACTTTTTAGCCCGCTTTTAAATTTTATAACTTTCAAGATGGCTGCTAGGCGCCATCATGAACTATTTTTTAAATGGCAATGAGGTCAAGTGCCACCCCGTTTGAAAGGCCTCTTTGAGTAGAGTATACTTCTGTATTTTGGGAATATTTTATAGATTCAGAAACAAATGACAGTCTTACAAATTATCTGTTTCTGATATTAAGCAAAACGCTAAAAAAATGTAGGAGGCGAAAGAACAGAAGTAAAACAGTTGAAATAATGTCTCTCTGTTCTGTCACTTTAATTCAGTTATTGAGTTTGCTCACGTTTGAACATTGAGTGTTAAAACCGGCGATACTAACAATAATTATGGCGAATGTTAGAACTTTGCAGCAAAAACTGGAGCAGCTTTTATTTTTGCTGAAGCCAATCACATCGGCGACCACCGTCAAAAAGTTTTTAAAGCGGCATAAGTTCCATCCATACAAAAAGAAGATTTTGCACCAGTTGATTGAAGATGATCTGCATAGACGCATTGAATTTTATGAGGTCATGACCCAAACCGTGGCAAGAAACCCATCCTATCTTTGCAATATCTATTGCAGTGACGAATGCACATTTTCTTTAAATGGGTTAGTTAGCAGGCAAAATGTGAGATATAGGTGCGATGAAAATCCCCATGTTTTCCGGGAAGGTCACACCCAATTTCATCAAATATTGAATGTGTGGATAACAATACTTGGCGACCATATCGTAGCTCCCTTATTTATCGACGGAAACCTTATTGGGGAATTGTACTTGAACATGCTGGAAAACCTCATCCATCCGTTATTAGTTGAGATTGCTAAAAATTATCCAAACGAATTTAACATTGATATCATATTCCAGCAAGATGGCGCTCCTCCGCATGTTAGCAGACAAGTTCGCAATTATCTGGATGCAACGTATCCTCGACGATGGATTGGTCTTCGTAGTCCAACAGAATGCCCTCCGCTATTCCCTGACCTGACTCCGTTGGACATTTTTTTTTGGCATCTTAAATCGAAAGCTTTTCAAAGAGAACCCGAATCTCTTTTGGATTTACGACGTAAAATAACAGAGGGATGTGCAAATATCGTGGTGACAACTTTCAAGAAAGTACGGGAAGTGATATTAAATAGGTTTTTTAATTGCCCAGAAGTTCAAGAAGCATACTTTGAACGTTTATTAAATAGGATTACTATTCCGTTTTTGTTGTATAAATTAAGTTTTCTTGTGTTTTAGAATCTTCTACTTCTTCTCCATTCTTCAATGGTGAACATTTCGAAAGCATACCTTTTTTGCTTTAATTCTTAGTTTTTTCTATAAATTTGTTATTTGCAATCATCTGTCTTTTTTTCTGGATGAATATTTTTTTATGAAACTCAAAGATCAGACTCAGATTTAAAATAGCATTCAAATTCAAATTCAAAGGTGCCACTCGACTCCCATTGCCATTTAAAAAAATAGTTCAAGATGGCGTCTAGCCGCCAAGTTATAAAATTTAAATATGGGCTAAAAAGTAATATTTAGCCTCCCATTAAAGCACACAAAATGTTGTAAAGAAATGTCAAGACGTTTAAAAGTTACTAGGGGGGAGGATATTTTACGACGGCACTGTATAATAATGTAGTCTACACTTAAAGCTTTATTGCAATACACACTCTTTAATTTTAAACTATTTTAGTACTTTATAGGTATCGTTTGTTTTTAACAACTAATTTTCACCTTTTCTGCATAGAATTCACCAATTATTGTAATTCTTCCTTCCTAATGCAGCGATACCAGGAATCAGTTAGTGATTCCAATAATTCCACAATAAATCCTTTATTATAAGTATTCTATAGGATTTCGGTCCGGGGATTGTGCTGGCCAGTCTATTCTTTTCTTTATTGGTCGTCATCCTAGGTTGAACAACTTCTGTTGTGTGGCAAGGAGCATTATCATCTTGAAAAGTAAAGGTTTTATCAGAAAACAACTCTTTTCCAGTAGGCAGCGTCTCCTCCTGTAGGACATCAATATATTTGGTTGTATTCATCATGCCAGATACAACATGCAGTCTACCAATACCTTCAGCAGACATGCAGCGCCATATCATGACAGGGGCTGGATGTTCCATTGTTGGCAGAATACACTGTCGTGAAAATTCTTTTTCAGGAAATTTTCTAGCATATAGGTTTCCAGCATAATTGTTGATATTGAAGGTAGATTCATTACTAAATAATACCGTCCCCCATTGTTCTGGGGCCCAATGGCAACGATCCTCTGCCCATCTCGAACATTGCAGTTTCTGTTTTTCTGATGGGAGTGGTTTCTTCCGGGTTTTGCAACTCCCATGTCCATTTTACAGTAGAAGTGCATACACTTACACCAGTAGCTTCGGACCATATTTTGGTGTAATCTGTAGAATTAAGACTTCTGTCTGCCAGGCTCGCCCTCCGCAATACACTGTCGTCACGCATTGATGTTTTTTTGGACGGTCACTGTGGGGTGTATCTTCAATTTTTCCCGTCTCAGAGTATTTTTTGATCACTCTAATATCTGTGGATTGATTGCACTGCACTTTCATAGCTATATCACGATGGGAAGCGCCTTGTTTATGATGAAAAGTATTTCATATCGTTTTTCATCCGATAATTTGAACGGTTTCTTTTCGGATGGCACTTTGCCACTGTTAAGGACATGCAAAATGCAACTGAAATGCTTTAAGTTTCATGTTAGATGCATTTTGATGATTTTAGAAAAGAACTTACATTAATTGTTTCCTATGAAGTTGTTAGTACATAATTAAAAGATAAGTTGTTGACATATTCATTAAAGTTAGATAATTTAAGATAATTTTTGATAACTATGATAAAAATGTAGTTAAACTGCATTAAATAATTATTTTCTTGGGTGATGCAGAACTATTTCATAATTTATAAACTTAAGAAGTAGTTGTTAACGAACTTCTGTTCGAAGTAGTTACTTATTTATACTTTATTTAAGAATGTGGACACCGTGGACTGATAGCAAACATTCAATTCTGCGAAAGATCTATTAAATGTACCGGGAAAATTGCTTGCTTATGGTAAAATTTTCCACGCTTTCTGGTTTTACAATACATCGAACTATATTTTCCGGTAGTACTTTGAAGCACAGCTTGAACGACTCCATGTAGGTTCCCTAAGCTGTTATGGGCAATTACTGCAGCATTACATCTGCCTTGATAGAATTGTCGAACGGCAGAATTATATTTTCCGAAATTATGTTTTCTACAAAAATTTGCATTTCATGAAATACAAAGTTCAGAGGATGTTAAAGAACACATTGGAAATAACCAGAACGCTCGACATCAACATAATAATTCAAAATACATAGAACAAATAAAGAATCCAGAACCATAAACTCTGGATTTGGCTTTGGCGTTCAAAAAATACAAAATTCAGAGGAGTTTTCACAAGCCTAAAGTAATGGAAATGTTAAACTTTCTATTTTATAGATTAACATTCTTTGGTGTACGTAAGTAATTACGAGCCAGTCATACAGTCCGTTGTGGGTTGCATACCTTTTATATTTGAAAATAAGAATTTTTCCTGACTAAACACCATATGTGAGAAATATGCTTACAATTCTAATTTACACTACTTGGTTCCAACACGAATGGTTTTGTATTAAATTAAAAAATAAGTTTCGAATATTTATATTAAACCAAATTTTGCTGAACTATTATGCGATACAACATCCAGTACTAGAAACTTTTAGACAATATGGAAAGCGTTTTGTGCAATAGTAAGCATCTAATTTATATTGATTACGCTTAGTAGGCAATAGGTGGCATCCATGCCTTCATGGTCCAACTTTCCGTTTACTTCTCGTTTACCAGTATTTAATTACTACAAATTTGTATAACATTTAGTGCTTGCCGCTTGGGTTGATAAACAACTAACAAACGTTTTCTCTTATCTAGCGATTCTTTGAATTAGTTGTTCGCCGACTGTTTGATTATATCCACAATACTGGTAGAATTAATCTTGTTATGTAAGCGTTTCTCTTGTTTTGTCTTTACGTTAAATTTACAATGGAATCCAATGAGCGAAGCACTACGCCTTCACTTAACACTTACACGGTTTGCGTCTGCATACATGCTCATTAAGACCCAGCGTTGTCTTTAATTAAAATAAAGCACTTATAGCTATTAATATAGTTACTTCGTAGATATCAAGGTATGGTTTAAATAGTGTAATAGCTTTTTTCAAGCATACAGTGTATACATATATATGCTACGGGTAAAGTTAGATTAACGGCTAAACCTAGGATTACCCGGGTAAACTGCGTTCTACTCATGAGACTTTTGTAAAGTCCGAATTACCCGGTTAAACCACGTTCTACCCGCTGTTGCTTGGTAAGGTTAGGTTAGGTTAGGTTAGGTTAGGTTAGGTTAGGTTAGGTTAGGTTCTCATAGTTTGCAGGACACTTGCGAAGGTATTGCCGCTCCCACTCGTTGGCTTTATTTCGATGGTCCTTTGTAGTTGCTTCGGACCTACCCTAGACTCTTCTCTTTTTTCCGCCATTTTCTTCTGCGTTAGGCAATACACTGCTACGCGCGTATTGTTTTTTCTACAGGCGCATTCTGCCATCTTCCTGAGCATATCCAGGCTTTCCATGTCCAGTGTAGGTATGGCGATTTTCCTTCTACAACTCTGTGCTGCCACTCTGCAAACGCTTTGCAACGTTTCGAATCTCTCATAGTCCGATTCCCCTTCCATCTTAGTGATAAATTTTTCGTTTCCGTCGCTCCCCTCTTTTCCATTATTTAGTATGTTCGTGGTTATTTTTATTTGTCCACACGACCCTCTGATTTCCATCAGTTCGGGGTATCTGTCTCTGAATTGTTTTTGAATGCCTTTGTCCATATTCGGGTCTTTTGGGTCTACCCAAAATGCTAAAACCCATTCCTTTGAGTTTTGTATTAATGGATTCCCTTCGACGAGCTCTGTTGCTGTATAGGCCTCCTCTGGCCATTTTACCATCCCGATGTTTTCCAAGTCTTTGTATCCATCTATCTTCTCTATCGCTTCCAGTATCCCTGCTTGCGTAGTGCTTGTTGTTTGCGTTCCCTGTTCCCGCATATCTGCACCCGTCGTCTCTGCCCATCTTCCCGAACTACGGACATCTGTCATTATCTCGTATATTCGTTCTAGTCCTCCGCTGGTTTTGAGTTTTAACACCCGATTGCTAATGTTCAGTGCCGCCTCTTTGATTTCTTTCTTTGTAACAGGGGTATCTTTTATGAGCTTTTGCAGTTTTTGTACTTCCATGTATAGTTTCTCTATCATGTCGGTTTGCATTCTGCACTCCTTCTTGACAATTTTCGTCAGTTCTACCATTTGTCCTTCTGACTTTGGTTGTGTCCCCTCCCTTTCGCGTTTTGGCTTCTTCCGTTGGCTGCCCGTTTTGTTTTTCTTCTTGTCTACGTCTGCGTGGCTGGCTTTTAGTACTCTTGCCACATTTGTCGGCGTTCTCGACACGGAACTCCTCCGTTCGAACGGATTTATTCCAACTTCTGTTGTCGTTCCGCCTTGCTCCTCCATATCCTCTATTTGGGGGGTTAGATCTGAAGATATTACTGATTGGCCAAGGGGGCCCCGGGATCCTGCCCTGGGACTCCACAAGACAAACCCCACTTCTATCGTTAAAGGCAAGCCCCCGGTAACGGGGCTAACCTCACACATTCGCACTTATAACAAATTCACGGAGCTAACACACAGCACGTCCGTCTTCGACACCATCCCGCGGCGAACTAGATAGATAGAAATTGTATTTTTAATTTCTGTTTCATTTACGAAAATGCCTCGACATAACGAACGTCGCTGCATCTTTATAAACACAAAACAGAAATTGAAAATACAATTTCTATAACACCAAAGTATTTAATTGACTTAGAATTGTTCTTTACTGTAGGTCACAAGCAGTACCCATTGTTTTTGCTATCATGGCTACCTGATAATTGCAGGTCGTAACGCCAACCCCAAACTTGGGACAAGCATTTTAAGGCAAACGGTTGCCTCTACGCGTATGAACTAAGAGTACCTTATTTTTGTATTTTTTAATTATCTTTCAGAAAATACCATAAAATTTTAAAACTTTCTACTAATAACAAAGTTATAGTTAAAATAAAAAGTCAGTGGTAGGTTAAGTGCCTCTTGCGGTCAAATGTGGTTAATGAAGATAATTCTCTGTCTGTACTACATAATTATAAGTATCTGTGCCACATTTCAAAGAAATATCTATAGATTTGTGGAAATTACAATGAAAAGAAGAAATAAAAAATTGAAGTTTAAGGCCCTATAACTTCTTAAGGAAGGACTATCTGCCTAAGGTATATTAGGTTCAAGCGGTTTATATTAACCTAAAGAATCTATGACTAAACGCTGGCCCATTCTTTCTGAGACACCCTGTGTATATAAATATATATAAATATTTATCTCTAACTATATAAATTGAAATAGATAGCGGTTATGCTAAAGAAGAAGACGACCAGAAGAAGCGCTTACAATGACAGTTAATATTACTTGAGGACTTTAATGGCATTTAATGGCAATTGGCATTCGAACTACTACCTAATCTAACCAAATTTCTTGACACCGCAGGTTTTGCGGTCTTCTCGGCCACCTCCATATCAAATACTATTATTTTAAATAAAGAAAAACTTGTTGGTGTAAAGTAAGTGTTATAGTAGTTTTCTTTATTGATATCCTCTCAGGGACACAAAAAACGAATTTCCTGATCCCTAACGTTTTGTGGCCCTATGAGCCACCTCCACATAAAACATTGTTATGTTATTTCAAATAATAAAGGACTTGTTGGGTTAGAAGTTAGTTCATAAATATCGAATGCTCATTGCTAGAGCCTCCGGGTTAAGGAAAAACAAATTTTTCGATGTCTTTGATGTCCGCGTCAAATACTCTTATATTATTCCAAATAATAACAAACTTGTTGGGGTAAAGTAAGTGTTATAGCAGTTTTCTCCATTGCTACCGCCTCCGGATCACGGAAAGATTAATTTCTCGATGCCAAACACTTTGTGGTCTTCTCGGCCACTCCGTATCAGATACAGTTATGTTATTCTAAATAATATTAAATTTGTTGGGGTAACGTAAGTCCTATAACAGTTTTCTTCATTTATAACCCCTCAGAGTCATAGATACGGGGACCTAGATGGGGCAGTGCGAACAAGCACTGTCAGTCGAGGTTATAGTGGCATCGCCTATGTATAAAATACTGTTACATTATTCCAAAGTTAGTTTAGTTATCGTGCTCCGATTCTATGTCATAAAGCACGCTGGTCATTTTGAAAAGTAATGCCAACATCGTTATGGTAGTTGTTTAAATAGGTCACGTGCAAATATGCTCTTGCTTTAAGTTTTATTTTTTTTAACTACTTTGAGAATATTATCTATTGCAGAATCTATAAAAATTATTTCCTAACATTTTTAATTTGCCCATTGGTGCTTCAAGTCTGTGTGCAAACAGCCTTCCGAGAAATGAAATCATCCTAAACCCTTGCCAATTACAACATTCTATCTTATTTCAGTTTTTAAGATCGCAAAGATGTACTTGGCTACCAAATTAGCGCATATAAATTTCTTCGACATTCAGGTACTGGTTTTATATCACTCGGACCTATTAGTCACAGCGTATATTAACACCGAACGTAAACTATTAAAAACGATCATATTTAGTTGGTGTTTTAGTAATGTATAGAAGCACGATAGGTGGCTATTAGGGTGTATAGTAAAAATATTATTAGCTTCATGGAGTTTTCATACTTCTACAAAAGATTTCTATGGAAGAGCAGACTTGGTATGAATAGCGCCCTTGTTTCCAACGATACAATTTTATGGGCCTTATTTATACTTAATATATATATTTGTTTTTGATGTACCATTGTGAAATAAAGACATTTATTATTATTATTATTATTATTATTATTATTGCACCTGCATTATTGCATTGTTGATGCGATGTGTATCATGGATAACGTAATTAGGGAATCGTTGGGGGATAACTCATACAAACAGAGCAAATAATTTTATGCTTAATCAGAAAACATTTTAACTTGAATCACAACATAAGTAAGATAATACCATATATTTAATTTGATCTTGTTAGCATAGTATAGTATAGTATAGTAGTAGTTAGTAGTAGTAGTTGCAAAACTTTTTCGAGAAGTTTAACCGAAACTCGTTTTCGAAATCGTCTTTTGAACGAACTCCGACATCAGGGTCATCCAGGTCATTTTCATCAACCGATTCGATTAACTTCCTAACAACTGTTTCATCTTTCCTTATTATTTTTCTTTCTTAGCTCGGCTTTTTTTTTGCACTTTATTTCTTCTTTAAGAGGAGTATCTGTCAAAATAGTTGTGCTTTTAGTTTTTCTTCCGCTGTTACTGCATTTTGTAGGTGTCGGTTTTGGGAAAAGGGGAACATGCTCTGGTGAAACTAACAGATTATCAGCACTTCGTTCACTTTGAGATGTGGATGGAGTATTTTGTTCTTTAACCACTGTAGAGGCTGAGACAAAAGAATCTGCAAGTGCCAAGCAGTTAGAAACGTCAGGTGTAGGACACTCAGTAACGTACGAACATAAAAAATCATCTTCTGTGGAAATATAATGGTTAGCTTCTTCCACTGGATTTATAGCAGTTGATGATATTGTTGGTACTGAATGCCTTGGCATAAACAATCCCAAGAGCTTCCGCAATCCAACATATTTCAAACGTTTATCCATGATTGTTTATATGCTACTCATCTAAAAACAGGTCATACCAGGATTTTGGTGCACCAAAAATAGTTAGGTCAAGGGGTTAGAGCTAGTGGGACGTATGAGGTGGGAAAAAAACCGCAACGACTCCATATGTAGAAGGTACAACACCCTAAATTGCCTCTAGGTACAATATCTGCAGCTTAGTCTCAAAACTACCATTGACACAGTTGGGCCATGATATACCAACAAAACTATTACAGCAAATTACTCACCGAAGGTGTATCAAGCCGTGGGCTAAATATAGTATTTTAAAAAAACACAAAATTTTAAAAAAAGCTACACTGAAAACTACACCGTTGCTATTTTTCAGGTAGAACACTTCAAACAACTGTAACTTTTGACAGAATCACGCTAGGAATATAACTTTTATATCAAAATACTTTTTATACAATGCAAAGCAAAGTGTTTCCATGATATACAACCAGAGTATACCATTGTACAGGAACCAATAAGTGCACCAAGGTTCAATGTACCCAATGCATACTCTGTCTCAGAAGTTTACCTGTCTACCGCATTGCTTCGATATTCAAGCACTGGTTCTATTTCACTCAGACCTATTAGTCATAGTGTTTCTCCACACAAACTTAAACTATTAAGAGTGTTTATATTTACTTGGAGTTTAAGTAATGCCTAGAGGCGAAACAGTCGACTCTTATGGTGTCTGTTATAACCCAAAACATTTGTAAATACAGCGACGCACGTTTTGACCGCGGTTTGCTTGGAAACACACCTAAAACTGAATTTTAGAAGATATATTTGTTTCTCTTAGTATTTGCATATAATTAATTATGGTTTTTACAACCTGTAATATCAAGTAATATTAATAGGAGTATACAATTGTTGCACGAGGGGGTGTTGATATCTACTTAACCTGGAAAGTTTCTAGTAAAGAAAAGTGAATATGGTTATTATGGTTACAACTATGATGTTTTATAAATAAGTTGTCAAAGTGTTACATCCTTAAGTTGAACGGTGATCAAACTGTAAATTTTTGAAAACAGCATGTCTGAGAAAAAGATAGAATGTGACATAATCGAGTTTCGGTCAGTTACTAAGTATTTAGTTTTGAAAGGGTTATCGGGCAAAGAAATTTTTGCTGATATGATAAAAAACTTAGGTGATCAGTGTCCTTCATACCGCACTATTAAAAACTGGGTTGCGGAATATAGAAGAGGAAGATCAGATATGAAAGATGAACACCGCCCTGGAAGACCAATTTTTGTGACCACTCCGGAAAACATTGATTCTGTCTATGATATGATTTTAGAAAATCGACGTCACATCATTTATTACGACTTGGTATGAGAAAGCTTTCGGCCAAATGGATTCCAAGACGCTTGAACGTTGATTAGAAGCGCGTTCGATTGACAGCGTCAAAGGAAATCTGTCGCCGTTTTGCAGAAGATTCTTCAAACTTTTTGGATCGGCTTTTACTATGGACGAAACGTGGATCCATCACTATGACCCAGAGACTAAAGAGCAATCCAAACAGTGGAAGCATGTTGGTTCTCCACGACCCAAAAAACTGCGTGTTCAAAAATCGGCTGGCAAGATTCTTGCTTCTGTTTTCTGGGACAAAGATGGAATAATTCTGATAGATTATTTGAAACGGGGTGGAACTATCACGGGAGCATATTATACTGAGTTGCTAACTAAATTACGTAAGAGAATTGTGGAAAAACGCCGCGGAAAACTTGCCAGAGGTGTGCTCTTTTTGCAAGCCAACGCTCCTGCTCACAAGTCGTTAATTGTACTGCAAAAATTGATGAACTATGAATTTTTTAACCATCCGCCCTATTCTTCGGATTTAGCACCGTCATACTAGTATTGGTTCCCGAAACTCAAAAAACATTTGAAAGGTAAAAGATTTTCGACAAATGGCGAAGCAGTATGTGCCGTTGAGGAGTGGTTTTCAGACCAAGACGAATGTTTTTGTTAAATGGCTTAGAATTACTTTATGAACGTTCTGCTAAATATATAATTCTTAAAGGAGATTATCTTGAATAAATAAAATTTTGTTGTGAAATATTGTGGCGTTTTACATGGTAGGGTAAGTACCCCCTCGTATACTGTGTAGTAGGTAAGAAAAGAATCTGTTTCAATAGTAATAATAATTTTTAATTGCAGCAAGAAATTTTTAATAGATTAGGTTTGTAAACCGTCATATACGATAATTGACGCTATCATCAGTGTAAATCTAAATCCAAAATGAAAGTAATCACAATTGGATTTATTTATTCAATCACCTGTTCACTTTCCCTCCATTCTTGAAATAATTTTTGAACGTGTACAACGGTTTCTTTCCACATTTCAGGCGTAACAACTGATAATGATTCGTTTTAAAGATCTGCATAATTGAATTTACTAATAGACATAATGCAAACAAAAATAAATTTGTACATTACATGGATTCAATTAGCTGCAAAAACTAATAAATATTATTAACCCCATTGGTTTTCATACTCCTACAAATGATCATTCAAACTGCGTTATTGTATTGGTAATGCGATGTGCATTATGGAAAACGTAATTAGGGAGTCGTTGGTGGATAACTTATACACACCGAACGAACAATTTTAAGCTTAAACAGAAAGCATTTTAAGTTGAATCATAATATAAGTAAGGTAATGTAAATAATTCTATGCTGGTAGTATAATTTTGCCAGTTAAAGTTAAATTTTGAAAATTTAGATGATTGTGGGATTATTTCAATAGTAAATTGAGTAAATGTTGAAAATTAATAAAAATAAGTAGGACACTGGGCAGCAAGCATTTTAAGTAAAATCTTTGATCGAACGGGCAGATCGATGTTTAAGTTTCTACAGTTTTGCGTTAATCCGGTAGTTAGGTAATTTTGTAAGATGGACTATACACCCTTTTCCTGTACACAGTGAGATCACAAGGGAAAATATATATTCACTAAAATGAAGGCAATTGTTTTTCTTGAAAAGCGCTGGTACGCGTCCAATTAGATTTTTAAATTGGCATTTGTTCGCTCATATGTCAACGCAATAGCGCTTCCGGTTTTCCTGGAAGTGACAACAACTTTTTTATTTCAAATGCAACACACTGCATATTTTAACAAATGTTTATAGATAATCAATAGACGTATTTAATAAATCCAAATTTGACATATTTATGGTTACCATTTACAGAAATATTTACAGAAAATATTAAAGTAATGCAATACAAAATAAAAGTTTAGATAGTAACTTAACAAGTATCTTAAGCGATTGATAAACGTACGAGCAAATAGACTTTTATAATAAATGTTCAAAATGATGCCCGTTCATTGCAATCCTTTTCTCGTCGAACAGTTATTTCGTGTTGGACATTTTAAAGAATATCAGGTGAAATTAGTTGGATTTCCTGGCGAATCCGATCTTTAAAATCTTCCAGGTTATTTGGTTTACTACAGTACACTTTGAATTTCAAATAAAAAGGTGACATACAAAGACTGTTGATCGAGGTGCTCTATCCTGCTGGAAAAATATTTGATCGTTGATAGATCACGATTTTGGTGATTGGGAAATCGAGTAACTAAATCAGGAATTACATGTAACAGAAGAAGCTGCAGGTAGCGTTCTCCAATTAGCGTGCCTTCGATAAAATATGGTCACAGAAATCTGTTACCCACGATTCCCGCCCATACGCTAATTTTCTGAGGACACTAAGTTGCCTGTTGATGGTACCATTTAAACAGAACGTTGCCTCATCCGAAAAAACTATTTTCTGAATAAATTTTAAATTTGTATCACGCATTCCGATTATCTGCTCCCAGAATTTGACCCTACGGTCAAAGTCGTCTTCTAACAATTTATGGACAAAGTTGGGTTTATATAGACGATATTTCGCTGTTCGAAATATTGTCGAGTCTGTGGCTGTTCCCAAATCATAACTCCTTAAAACTTCTTTAACTGTTACATGATGATTTTCTTCAGCCTCTGCTAGGATGTTTATCTTAACATCTTGAGGTATCTAGACTGGATTACCTTTAGGTGAATTCTATTTTACTAACGGTATATTGACTAATTGGCGGCCGCTCAGGGTGAGTTTTATAAAATAAGTTGCAAACTGGTTCTTGAGTTCGAAAGAGATCTCCAAAGCCAATCATCAGGAGTGCTACTATTCGTTGTCTTTCTGTTAGACGCATCGTGATTATTGATGGGATAATAGTTGTTATTAATTCTTAAAAATGCTGCAATTATTAGCTGTCATTAGCAGTTCTGCAAATTCATTAACTTCTATGGCAACTATTACTAAGTAAAACAAATTCGTTAAAATTTTCTCGGTGTCGCATTTGAAATAGAAAAGTTGGTGTCACTTCCGACAAAACCGGAAGTGATTTTGAGTTGACATGTGGGCTAAAAAAATGCCAATTCAAAACTCTAAGTTGACACGTTTTTCAAGAAAAATAATTGCCTTTATCTTATTGAATTTATTCCTTTCATCGTGAACTCATTGTATATACAGTTCAGAGCGGAAATCCTTAGGAGAGTAGTTTACATTTTAATGCTGCTCGTTGTAATCCGACATTTAAATTTTAACGTATTATTTTTATTGTTCCCGAACGGAGCTGCAACCAAATATACAAAAATAAGCCTACTGACCCGTAAAACTCGTAATGCAGATCAATCTTAAGTGTTGAAACCATAATGTGAAGTCTATGTTCAACCTCCACGTGGAATATAATCCTAGCTTTCATGTAAGCATTTCGGATTCCATTTGCCTTTCAAATTTGTCTCCAATATTCTTACGTTCTATTTCATACATTGAACAATAGGTAGGGGTGGTTGAGAAGAACTTCCAATGTCCATTGCGCTGAAACAAGAACACCCTGCTTTAATTGATTGGGGTTGGGCGTACGTCATATTACGGACCACATGGTTCGTTTAAAGTAGAGAAATAAGGTTGTGGTATACACTAAGAAAAAATGTATTAGGTGTTTACCTTATAGAAAGTTCTATTAATTAGATAATTCCTGGGGCCCAGAAAACTAAGCAGTAGTAGCTATGTGTGAATTACATTGGACTTCCTATTACCTAATAAGTAAATATAATCTTATTAATTATACCAACATGTTTATTAGTCGGTATGTATGTAAAATGTCCTTCCACTAGTGTGTCGCAAATAAAAATTAATGAAAATTAAATTTATTATTGATAAATTAAAACTAATAATGTACACGTAATGTAATCTAAGATGTAGTATTGGTTTTAAATGTCAACAATTAATGTTTCACGTAGAATATGAAAATCACGATACGGAATATTCCACACGGCAAAACATTTCACAAGCACGCGCGATCATATTTTTTGCGGTTAATATCAGGAAATAAGCTGTCACAAAGGTTCTCTATATTTCACTCTAGAATGTATCTTAGACTCTGTAAGAAGGGTTTCCTGAGTAAATACCAAGTCAAATAGATAGTGGATATTAAAGTTGACTTTCCACTTTGAAGTCGCTTTCCTCTAACCCAAAGACAAAAGTTTGAACATTTTCCGATTATATTATATTTAATTTCTTACGATACATTTTCCTTTCATCTTCACAAATTGATGAGTATTCATACCAATAAAGCGGTAACGGCAGCTAATCATTTATCATCGTTTTACTGTTATACCTTATTGTATTAACGTATTTGCAATTTATTATCTGCTGTTCAATTGTCTTGTTTATTTACACAAAAAATTAATTCATTAACAGTTCAAATTCTATTAGTGCTTCCTTTTGAATCTACTACTGCTCATTCGCGTATTTTTCATATAGTTCGAAAACAAATGCTGTCGATCAGTAGTCATAATTATTATTTTAGAAAACGTTAATTGTGAATTTGTGTTGCGCAGGGGCCAATGGAATTATTCTGCGCTCATACATTTAATTAATCGAACCGAATTCAGGTTGCTATTGGAATAAAATAATGCGAGATAATCCTTTCCCCCAATAAACATCACAGCGTGAATGTATTATTAATGGAAAAATGTTCTTCCTTTGTGAAAATGGATTGTATAGCAATTAAAAATGAGGAACGTCCTTTCAAATATGGAACGTGAAGCAAAACGTGGAACTTATTAGAAACTAATTGATTAAACAATTAAACATCTATTGCTAATCCGTAATTAGAAAATGTAGCTAATATACAGTCAGCTCACGAAGAAAGGAATAAATTCAATAAAATAGAGGAAATTTTTTGTTGTTGAAAAACGCTGGGGCACGTCAATTTAGATTTTTGAATTGGTTTTTGTGATCCATATGTCAACTCAATATGACTTCCAGTTTTCCCGGAACTGACACCAACTTTCTTATAGCAAAAGCAACACCCTACATATTTTAACGTATTTGGATAGAATGAATGAACGTTTTCAGTAAACCGCAAGTTGACCTATATGTTATAAATATTATAGAAATATTTCCAAAACTTATAAAAGTAATACAATGTAAAATAAAAGTTTAGATAGTAACTTTTTAATTACAGTATAAATCCTTAAGCATCTCACAAAAATAGCTGTAGTTCGACTGACCACTATCTTCAGCCGGATGCTCAGCCTGTCATACTTCCCCATACAATGGAAATACGCTCAGGTCCTAATAATACTTAAGACGTGTAAACCAACACATTTACCTAAGTCGTATAGACAGATAAGCCTGTTGCCTCTGCCAGAAAAGCTGTTTGAAAAGCTCCTCCTACGAAAGCTTGAAGAAGATTTACACGTTACTATTCTGATAGCAGGTCACCAATTCGGATTCAGGGAGCACCACTCGACAGTACAACAAGCCCAACGAATCGTCAATTTGATAGCTATGAGCCTAGAGGAGAAAAAGTTTTGCACTATAGCATTTCTAGACGTCAAATAAACTTTTGACAAGGTGTGGCATGTAGAATTATTATATAAATTAAAGCAACAGTTACCGAGTACCTGCTATCTTTTGATAAAGTCATATATCACCGACCGTTATTACACTGTAAAATACAATAATCAACTCTCTACATATCACACAGTAAAAGCAGGCGTACCACAGGGAGTTCTAGGTCCCTTCTTGTATCTCCTTTACACCTCTGATGTCCCAGAAACAGAAAATACCTCAGTCGCTACCTTCGCTGACGATCCTGCAATACTCTCTATAGATTCAGGCGCAGCTGAAGCTTCACAACATTTACAATCACCCTTGAACATACTAAATTATTGCACCGACCTATCGAGAATCAAGATAACTGAATCAATTGCCGATTAGAACTAGAACTTAGAAGAAACTAAGATGTTGGTCTCCACCTACACAAACAGCTAACCTGATCCCCTCATCTCAAAACAAAAAGGAAGCAGATTGATCTAAAATTCAAGCAAATGTACAGGCTACTCAGATCTAAGTCTAAGTTCTTTACTGAAAAGAAAGTACTGCTATATAAAACAATCTTTATGCACATCTGGAGGTATGAAATCTAGCTTTGGGGGTGCGCCAAGAAAATCAATATAAATATTATACAACGAGTACAATCCAAAATTCTTCGAGCCCTCGTAAACTCACCTTGGTTCGTCAGCAACCGAACCATACACGATGATCTCAACATACCGTTCGTAATGGATGCAATAGAAAAGTCTGCGTTATCCTACATTGCAAAACTACCCGACCATGAAAACCATCTTATCCTGCGACTCATGAACTCACTACCAACACGAAGGCAGAATAAACAATGGCCTATTGATCTGAATTGATGAGGAATGCAGTTTCACCCATTCCAGTAAACCCCAAGGTAATCATCGCTAGATGAGGACTCTTACATGTCACAACAGTCAACACATTTACTTAATACTCTTATATATTTACTAGAGTAGATTGGAAATTATGGAATGTTCAAGGATGTAGAGGGAAATTAGAAGAAATTGTAAATGAAATAGAGAAACTAATAATAGACATTATTATATTAAGCGAAACAAAACGCAAAGGAAGAGGAACACAAATGATTGGAAATTATTTAAATATGTTTAGTGGAGTTCCTAAGGAAGAAAGACCAAAAAAAGGAGTGTCCATATTAACACACAAAGAATATAAGAAAATAATAACAAACTGGGAATCAATAGATGCAAACATCATTAAAATAGAACTAAATATTTTACAGAAAAGACTTACCGTTGTGGATGTATAGGCTCCAAGACATGATGAACTCGTTATGATAAGAGAAACATTTTTTGAAAAACTAAACGACGTTGTATCAAATATAGCAAATACAAGAGAAGTCATAACGTTAGGAGATTATAACAGTCGAACTGGAAGTAGGAAGAACGACGTAGTTGTAGGTCCGTTTGGTGAGCAAACTGTTAATGGCCATGGTGAAAAACTTATAGATGTATGCGAATACAATAACATGAAAATAACTAATGGGTTTTCTGAGTACAAAAGGATTCATAAATATACATGAATTCAACATACAAGAAAAATTCAATCAATTATAGACTACATAATTGTTAGACAAAATGCAAACATACAAATAAACGATGTTAGAGCGTACAGAGGAGTATCTTGTGGCTCCGATCACTACTTGGTAAAAGCTGAAATGATATTTCTACCACCCAACCACAAAAATAAAACAGAAGCTCATACAGAACTATGCAACACAAATGAAAACTTACAGTGGCCGCGATATAATATAGAAAACTTAAACCATGATAGCGTAAAATATATCTATCAACGACGATTAGATGTAAAACTGAAAGCGGATCTAGAAAAACCATTTAATGAAATATATAGCAACATAACTGGGAGTATTCACCAAGCAGCGTACGAAGCTTTGGGCGAACAGAAAAGGAAAATAAGTAGACAATTTTGGTGGACTGAACAAATATAAGAAGTAATTAAAGAAAAGAAACAATTATAATAAAAATCCAAAAGATGAAAATGATAGACTTAGATACAACGAAATAAAGAGACGGACAAGGAGAATGATAATATTAGAAAAGAAAAAAATGTGGGACAAGAAATGCCAAGAAATAAACCGCTATATTGGAGGATCTAAATGTAGAGAATCGTGCAAATTCATTAATAAAGTAAAATCCTCAAATACAGAGAAAGTGCCCATGCAGTTAATTTCTAAGGAAGTGGGGAGTGGTCATTACAGAAACCTATTAACTGAAAAACGACCAGAGTATATTTACACCACACAACCAGTAATAAATGTTGAGGGAGAACAAGTAAATGTAAGTACGGAAAGAACAAGTAAAGCCATAAGCAAATGAAGTAATGGTAACGCATGCGGGCCAGAGGGCATAAGTGCAGAACTCCTAAAAATGGCACCCAAAAATTACTGACGATACTTACATACATAATGAATAAATGTTCAAATAGTCATGAGGTCCCACAACCATGGAAAATAGCATATATATTGTCAATTCACAAAAAAGGAAACAAGAAAAAACTAAAAACAACTATCTAGGAATTTCAGTAACCAGCACCCTGAGTCGTCTCTATGGAATAATATTACGAGATCTGATTGAAGAAGAATATACAGCTGGAGAAGAAGAGCAATACGGTTTTATTGCGGGAAGATCCTGCATGGACAATGTCTTCTGTGTGAAGGAGATCATAGAAAAGAAGATAGCCACAAACAGAGAAACGCATCTTATATTTGTGGACTTAACGAAGGCGTATGATAACATATCAATACCAAAACTATGGCAAGTGCTACTGGAATCAAATATCAGTACTACACTTATTAAAGCACTACACAACTTTTACGCTGGATCAACATCAAGAATAAAAATTGGTAAACAGCTTTCAAAAGGTTTTCCAGTTAATAAAGGATTAAGACAGGGGGGTTGCGTATCTCCAACTCTATTCAAGATTTATGTACATAAAGCTCTAGCTCAATGGAAAAAGAAATGTAACGGTATGGGAATACAACTAAACAATGCCTGCTTGTATACCCTTCAATTCGCCGACGACCAGGTGACAATGACTTGGAATATATGCCGAAAACACTGAAGGAAGAATATGAAAAATGGGGACTTTCAATGAATTTGCTAAAAACGCAATACCTGTGTGGGAGCAGACCAACATAATTTAAAATTAGAAGGCAATGACGAAATTACAGCATGTAACGACTATACGTACTTAGGAGTAATATTTAATGAAGATGAAACAAACAACAGAGAAATAAGGTGGAGAATGACACAAGCAAGGAAAGCCATATGGTGTTTAAATGGAATATGGTGGAGTAGGGAAATACCAAAAAAAAACGAAAATATAAAATATAGAACACCATGATTAAAAGTAGTCTGTTTTATGGCTCCGAAGTATGGAGGATAACGGAAAACAATAAGAAAAAAATAGTCGCCACTGAAATGGACGCACTACAAAGATCCGCTCGAATATCACGCAGAGGAAGATTGACAACTGAACATGTAAGAGAACAAATGAGCATCGAAGCTATGATAATGTATGATGTTGAGAGACGTCAGGTTGGTTGCTATGGACATGTACAGCGTACGAATGATATAAGATACCCCAAACAAGCAATGGAATGGTCGCCAAGAGAAAGACGAAAGGGAGGACGACCAAGAAAGAATTGGCATGAAGGAATTAGGAAAGCAATGAGTGACAGACATTTACAAGATGGTCAGTGGAACAACAGAAGAACATGGAATCTAGGCATCGGACAGCGACGGCAGACGCTATAAACCGATAATATATAGATTGTAAATTAGCGGTTTTATCAATAAAAAAGGGATAGTAATTTAACAAGTATCTTAAGCGATTGTTAAACATAAATAAACTTTTATAATAGATGGTCTAACTGATGATCGTTCATTTTAAGGCATTTCTCAAGTAGAACAGTGATTTCGTGTTGGACGTTATGAAGAATATCAGTCGAAATTTGTCTGTATTTCCTGGTGCATCCAATCTTCTAAATCTTCCAAGTTATTTGGTTTATTAGCGAACACTTTGAATTTTAAATAACCACACAAGAAACAAATCTAAAGTTGTTATGTCAGGTGACCTAGGTGGCCACTCCTGCCGATTCACCTGTTGGAGAAGGTGACATCCAGAAAGAATCGAACGACTAATGTATAATGCGAAGATGCCTCATCCTGCTGGAAAAATATTTGATTGTTTGGTAGATCAGTATTTTGGTAATTGGGAAACGCAGCAAGTAAATCGGGAATGACATGTAACTGAAGGAACTTCAGGTAGCGTTCTCCGTTTTAGCGTTCCTTAGAAAAAATGGTCATATAAATCTGTTATCCACGATTCCTCTCATAGGTACATTAATTTCCTAAGGACGCTGACTGTGCTCCTCCTGCGTCGAGTGGGGATTTCTGTCGCCCAATACCTGAGATTTTGTCTGTTAATGGCACCATTTAGACAAAACTTTGCCTTATCCGAAAAAACAATTTTCTGAATAAAATTTAAGTTTTCATTACGTATTCCGATTATCTGTTCGCAGATTACGACCCTACGATTAAAGTTGCCTTCTGACAACTCATGGCCAACTTTGGGTTTATATGGGCGTTATTTTGTTATTAGAAATATCTTTGAGAGTGAAACCTGTTCCCAAATCATAATTCCTCTAAATTTCTCTAACCGTCACATGAGAAGTTTTTTCAACTTCTAATAGGATGTTTACCTTAACGTCTTGGTGGGTCTGGCATGGTTTATCTTTAGGTAAATCCCTAACATGGCCAAAGTCTCTGAAACGTTTTACTGTGTTATTCACTGTAGAATGACTAATTGGCGGCGGGTCAGCGTGAGTTTCATCAAGTAAATTGCAAACTGGTTCGTGAGTTCGAATTCGATTTCCCAAACCAATCATCGTGTTTTTATGCGTCCTATCTCTGTTAGGCGCATCTTGATTATAGATGAGATAATAGTTATGTGATTAATTCTTTAGAAACTGCAATCATTAGTTTGTCGCTAGTAATTCTGGTGAATTCATTAACTTCTATGGCAACTAACACTAAGTAAAATTGCAGTGATACTGAAGATATTGGCTTCTTCTTTGTATCCTTATTCCCATCGTAATTCACAAGCAATTCACAATACCATTGTTACTTTCAAATGAAGAATATGCAGATATTCATTATGTTTACGTTCTGTATGATGGATATGTTTTAGCAGTACAACTAGATATCGTAGAAAATATCCTAACAGAAAACTGCCTACGCGTGCAGTTTTCTTTAATTCATATCGTCAGCTGAGGGAACATGGCACTTTCAATGCAAAACATGCACTCAACCAAGAAGTTGTCCGTAGACCCATAAACAATTATGAATAAGCTCTTGATTTATTACAAGAAGATCCGTCTTTAAGTGTGCGAAGAATTGTATTACGTACTGGAATATGTAGAAACCAGGTTTGGAGAACAATAAGAAGTGCTCCCTTACATCCATATCATCATCAAAGAGTTCAAACTCTAGGTAGTGATTTTGAAGCTCGTTTAAGATTTTGTAATTGGGTGCAAAATAACTAAAACCTACAGCATATTTTATGGACCGATGAAGCATCGTTCACACGAAATGGTATCAATAATTATCATAATTTTCATGAATGTGCTACAAAAAATCCTCATTTAAGAAGACGCTCGCATTTTCAATATAGATGTAGTGTTAATATAATAGCTGGTATTCTTAATGATTGTTTGATTGGACCATTTGAACTGTCACACTGTTTGGATGGTGCGAATTACCAATACTTACTAGAAAGCTCTTTACCCTTATTACTGGAATATATGCCATTAAATATTAGACGTGCAATGTGGTATCAACACGATGTTAACGCGCATTTTCCATGAAGATAGATTGGAGTAGAAGGACCCGTAGTATGGTCACCGCGTTCGCCGGACCTGATTCAATTAGATTGTTGTCTTTGGGGTCACATGAAACAGATTGTTTATGCAACTGAAGTGCACACGGTAGAAGAATTACGCCAAAGAATACAGCAGGCTGCCAATATTATTAGGAATAACCCAGCAACCATATTAAGAAAGCAGCGATCTCTTCTGCGACGTGCGGCTTTGTGCATCGAACACCATAGAGATAGTTTCTTGAAATAGAATAATAAAAATTTATTAAAGAAAGATTTATTTCATAAAATTCGTTGAACTAAAATTTTAACCATGTAAATTATGAAATAAACAATAACTTGTTAATGGTTACGTTTAGGACATATATTTATTTTGACATTTTGACTCTAAACACGTTCTGAAATTCATCTTTCAAATATTTCCAGTTATTTTTGGGACACCCTGTATATTTAGGTAAATTTTCATGATATATGCAGAGCGATTCAAAAGGTGCGGTTCAAACTTAAGGGTGTGGTGTGGGATGCTACACGAAGCAACAAATGTTAATAAACCCATGTCTTATATCAAACCGTTATCTAGTTACAGAGGATTTATTTGTTTTTATCGATGTTCTGTTAAATCAAATCACAATAAGAAATAAATCAAACAAATGCTAAATTGTTATGACAGAAGATATTTCAAGCTTGAATTATTATTGTTGTCTAAGTGTGGTAATGGTAGAGCCTTTTTCTGCACGTGAATATGCAGAAACTCATTTTCTATTCCTATAGCTATTGCAGAGGGAATGCTTGTGCAGCTGTGGTAGAATATCGGAGAAGATATCCTCGCCGGCAACAGCCTGGCCACCGAACATTTGAACGGTTACCGAAATTTGTGTGAAACAGCTATGGTTAGACCACTTCATCATGTTAGAAGAAATAACGTGGACAATAACGCTGACATTATTGATCCATTCCAGTAAAACCCATCCACGAGTATTAGGAGAAGTTCTAGGCAATTAGATGTTAATCAGTCGATGCAACCGTTCAAACGTTCGGTAGTACAAAATGCACTTCTGCATATTTACGTACCGAAAAAGGCTCCATCATTGACACACTTAGAAATCAACAATAGTTCAAGCTTAGAACACTTCATGTCATACCAAATTAGCATTTATTTGATGTATTTCCTGTTATGACTTGATTTAACTGGACAAGGTTAAAAACTAAGAAATTCTGTGTAACTAGATAACGATTGGAAATAAGACATGGGTTTATTAACATGTTTTGCTTCGTATAGCATCCCACATCACACCCTTAAGGTTGGACCACACCTTTTGAATCACCCTGTGAGTCCAATTTAAGTTTATTGAATACCTTTATTGCTTATCTATCCAAATCCGTAAAACTATATAGGGTTCGACATAAAAAAGTTGGTGTCACTTCCGGAAAAATCGGAAGTAATATTGCGGTAACATATGGGCCAAAAAATTCCAATTAAAGAAAGCAAATTCGCGTATACTAGCGATTTTCAACAAAACTAATTGTCTTTGTTTCATTGAATTTTTCTTTGCACCGTGAACACACGGTATAACCATTTTATATATTTGAAAGTATGTGCGTATTGTTAAACCATAGGTTAGTCGTCTTTCAAATTTATTTACCGTTAATGTGTAATAAAATAAATATTGGTGATATAGCAATCCAGAGAAATTTTTCGTATCGCAAGTTCAATAATTCACTAGCACCTTTGAAATACTTCAGTTCTTAAATGTAAATTGTGCATCTTTGTGATTCCCCGGATGCCCTTTTGTTTCTTGTTTTTGCCTCAACAGACTCTCGCCTAAATAGAGAAAGGCAGAGCGGCATAAAGATCGTTTATTTTCTCCCAACGGTCTACTACAATATTCCTTTTTGCAATAAACCTACCATTTTGAACCTCGTTCTATATCTGGCAATAATTTAATCGCCCGAAGAAATCTTCAGCGTTTCCCCTTTTGCTACCGTTCAGCTCTGTTTGTTCTTTAGATTATTGAATTTTTTATTGTTCATCATACTGTCCTAAATGTTGATCCACTCGCAACTAATGAGAGAAATCGCTAGTAGCACCGAAAGAAGATAATTTAGTCTTGGGATAATTCCGGCGCACCCTCTAAAATATTT
The DNA here is from genome assembly GCA_014611495.1 of Limonius californicus. NCBI lineage: Eukaryota > Metazoa > Arthropoda > Insecta > Coleoptera > Elateridae > Limonius > Limonius californicus. Next base: position 56,669 of record JABXWE010102177.1, read on the forward strand.
CTCTTTCTTGCGCGGCAAGAAATTCATAAAAATGCCAATGTGAAATTCAATGACATTCTTTTTTAATGTACTACGGACATTTTTAATTAAATAAAATTCGTTACGTGTTTATTCGCAATGAACTAATATTTCATTATAATTGCAATCATGAATAATTCGATTTTAGGCATGTTGCCAATTAGATATTTTAATTGGTACATCGGTTAAAATACGAAATCTTCATCCAAACTTATTGAGACCGTTATTTGTTTCTGTACATTAAAAAACAGGAAAAATGAATCTTCCTGGACAACGGTTTTGTTTAAAACCAAAGATATTATCAGTCACAAAAATGACAGGATTACTTCGATGCAGCTTTTAATACCTTCATCTGCATCCGTTGCTATTACATAGTTATAGCATATTTATTTCTCATTTTCTTTCAGCATAATCGAAAATACGGCTACACTGAACCATTCAGTTTCACCAAGGTAGACAATAATTTACAATAAAAACGGATATTTTTATACACTGCTCAAAAGAAAATACTACTGTCTTTTTCAAAGTGCCGTAAATTTACTTTCAATTGTTGAAACGTGGTATACATGTAGATACATTGTTTACTTGGACAGTGATATATGTTTTTTCAAATTGTAATTTTATTTGTAATATCATACAGCAGTGAGAAAAACTAGAGTAAACCAGAAAATTCCTGATAACAAAATGTCATGTTTCAAGTTGGTTTCACATCATTATTTATTATAAAAATAATTTCAGTCCCAGGTATTGCCCCCTCATGCTCGAATTACTGGTTGACAGTCTCTTGATATTATATTTCGAATTAGCCTACGAATCACATCTTGTGGGTTGCGCTGCCATTCTTCTACCAGAGCTTATTACAACTGGGAAGCGTTTTTGGCGGTTTGGACCAGTCAAACACTTCTTCCCAGCACAATCCAGATGTGGTCTATGAGATTCATATCAGCACTACATGCTGGTTAATTTATTGTTTGAATGTCTTGATCATGACGATAATGCATCACTATGTTGGCAATGTTCGGTCTAAATATTACACGTCGTCAGGGCTTCGAATTGCAATCGCATTGTAAGATGGTGTTAATGCAGCTTCGTACAGTATATTTCGAACAGTTTGGTCACCAATTATGAGCCAACTAGCTTGCCGAACGTCCGCCTGAAGGTCTCTTGCTGTAGCTGTACGATTGCGAAGGGCTTGCTAACAAAGAAAAACGTCCTCACCTGCAATAGTTTTTAGGTTTAGACCACTACCAGGACGTCTACTGACAAGCCCAGTCGGCCTGCAACGTATCCAGAGCTTCCACACAATTATCTTCCTGTAGCTGTACGACTGTGAAGGGCTTTCAAACGAAGGAAACCGTCCTCATCTGCAGCAGTTTCGTTGCTTAGACGTCTAGTGATAATCCTTTTCGCCCTGCAACGTGTCTAGAGCTTCCACAGTTCTCTCTGCAATCCACAATTATTGAGGCACGTACCGCTGTGGTCGCCTTTCTTGCAGCAAAGTTACCGTTCGAACAAGCTGTATGGGTGCTAATTGCCTTCTCATTTCGCCTTAAACTTGATTCTGTTTACTCATAATGTTAACAATCAGTTATACAGATACTAACAAGTGCACTAGCATGTAATAATAATGTGCACACTACTTATTTTTTTGTCACTTAAGATATGTAACTAATTTGACATAAGCACAATGGATGATATTTTATATTACGTACAAATGTTAAACATAATGGTGGGTCACGTACACCAAGTTTAATTACGATTCCTATACAGAAACTAAAGGAAAAGTCAGTTTCAAAAAGCGACTACTTCTGTCTTCTGATAATTTAGTTCTTAAATTAAAAACTTCGTGAAAGTCTCATTTTATAGTGATCAAACCGTAGTATAAATAGCTTACAAAAATACCTCGCATATTCTAATTTCTTTTAACAGCCGCACAAAGCAGTTAGTGACAATTTAAGTGTTAAAACACGAACAATCCAACTTTTGTCAATGACTAAGGACACTATACCTTTGTGTCACTATTTAACAGTTAGCACAATTTTCCTTCATTTCCGCTTTGGCCGAAAATGACCCCAAGAGGTTTACGAGTATATCTATTTCTACGTTGTTAGAATACTATTTAACGTATATTCAGAAATCAATATACAAAATGCGCTATACAGAAGAACAGAAGGTGTTAAAGTTAATGGTATATTATTTAAGAACATACGACATGCAGATGACTTAATTCTGATAGCTACGAATGAAGAAGAACTGCAACAACTATTATTCTGCGGGGCGGAAGAAAGTAACAGAATACGGTTAAACGCAGTACCAGCTAAATGGAGGTCATAGTTGTCAGTACAGATAATATTACTTTGACTGTAATACATGACTACAACAGAATAGAGCGAATACACAAAGACATGTACTAATAAGAGGTATTGTACATATATATATATATATATTGTGATGGAATCCTAGATTGCAGTTCTTTTAGTTTAGTCGAAGGGTTGCGTACGTTTTACCAACAATTTGAGATTCGGTAATTTTTTTTGGTTAAACAATATGTGTCTTGCCGGATCACACAGGTATTATTATGCTGGTGATGAATTTAAGCCGATTGCAAGCCAAGCTTGAGCCTATTAAACGGTAACATTTAATAAAATGACAAGGATTCGGATGGAATGCAGGAAGTTAATACACTGATGGATATTTGGAGTACTATGGTGGGAGTATTTAAGCGAACAGAAATAGTGTGGGAATTTGTGTTGGAACATGCGGGGTTGAAGTGTTTTTAGTCAAGTGTTTCATTACTTGTGAGGTTATTCGATTGACTTGGTTCATATTTGGTTTTTTGTCGTGCTTATAAAAATTATATTAATATCATAATGTTTTTATATTTGACAAAGTTACTATTTATTTATTTTGAAGCTAGTATCCTGGTGTTACATTTTTCCTTGGTAATTTGGCTGTTGTTTTTGTTATTGATTATAATTGTATAAAATAATTGAAAAAGTAGAATAATTTTTGAAAATCTGGAAGAAAAATACTTTTTGAATTAAAAACGTTTAGAAGAATTGTAATATTAGAAAAACTGCATATCAAGTAAACCCTTTTGAAAATGAAAATATCTTTTTATCAACAAATTGTTTGGAGTATCCAGTTATAAGATCGGCGAGGAGAGGTGAACAGCGACACGACATAGGAAGCAAGGCAAGTCACAACTTCACTTGTAAGATTGTTTAATAAATAGATTGGAGTACGGAGACGCCGCATAAACTGAGCGCAGAGAACTTCTGTAAAGCTGCAATAGTTACCTTGAGCACATTTTATTATTTTTGATATATTTAGGTCAGCTGAAGCAGGGCGAAGGAATTCGTACCAGTGTGGTAATCCTTGTGTGAGCTAGTAATTACACATATTGTTTATTTGTATACGAATCATTAAGATACTTTTCAAAGTGAACCGACTCCAAAGAGATTAGTCTCAAAGCTCTTCGGCTGAATTAATAGCTAGCGTTTTGTCTTTGCAGGTTGTACAGGATATTATAAACTTTGGTTTAATTCAATTTTCAAAATTTTGAGTCATTAAATTAATTGTCAAAATAAAATATTCTGTCAGTGTCAATTTTTAAAAATTTATTTAATAATGTCAGTCCCAATGTGGACCATTTATCATCTATGACAGTATATATATATATATACATATATAATACAGGGTGTCCCAAAACGTACCGGCAATATTTCAGATGAATTCCAGAACTTATTTAGAGTCGAAAGGTCCATATAAACATATGTCCTAAACGTAACCGTTAACGAGTTACTGTTAATTTCATAATTTACTTGACTAAAATTTTAGTTCAACGAATTTTATGAAATAAATCTTTATTTAATACATATTTATTATTTTATTTACAAGAAATGTTCAAAATTATCTCCATTGTGTTCGATACACAAAGCCGCACGTCGCAGAAGAGATCGTTGGGTTCTTAATATGGTGGCTGGGATATTAATAATAATATCGGTAGCCTGCTGTATTATTTGGCATAATTCTTCTACCGTGTGCACTTCAGTTGCATAAACAATCGGTTTAATGTGACCCCAAAGATAAAAAACGAATGGAGTTAGGCCCGGAGAACGCGCTGTGCTGGTCATACTACGGGTCCTCCTACTCCAATCCATCTTCCCGGAAAATGTGCGTTAAGCCAAGCTCTAATACGAAGACATTGATGTGCTGATGCCCCATCGTGTTGATACCACATTGCACGGCTAATATTTAATGGCACATCTTCCAGTAATAAGGGTAAAAAGTTTTCTAGAAAATATTCGTAATTCGCACCATTTAAACGGATGTGGCAGTTCAAATGGTCCAATCAGACGATCATTACGAATACCAGCTATCATATTAACACTAAATCTATGTTGAAAATGTGAGCGTCTTTTTAAATGAGGATTTTCTGCAGCCTATTCATGAAAATTATGATAATTATTGATACCATCTCGTGCGAAAGCAGCTTCATCGGTCCATAAAATATGCGGTAGGTTTGATCTCACTTTGTACCTACAACTTTACAAACTTAAAACGGAGCTCAAATCATTCTTACCTAGAGCTTGAACTTTTATGTGATATAGAGTGAAAGCGAGACTTCTTATTATTTCTTCAAACGCGTTCTACTCAATCTCCAGGTTATGTAATTACATTCTTCCGCAACTTAAACACGGATTTCTTCTTGTAAGTAAATCAAGAATTTGTTTCATCGTTTATGGGGGCCTACAGCCAAAACTCCTTGGCGAAACTGCATAGTTGCCATTGAAGTGCCATGTCCGCTTCAGCTGACGATGTGATTTAAGGAAAACTGCATGCTTGGGGGGGGCCAGCTTCGATGGGATATCTTTCAATATTGTTGCTGTTGTGGCTAAAAGCATTTAGATCACACAGACCGTAAATGTACATGAGTCATCTTAATATTTTCATTGTTGAAATAACATTGCATTGTGAATCATTTTGAAATTTACGATGGGAATAAGGATCACAAGGCAGAAGCCAATAACTTTCAGAGTTACCCAGTAATAATTGAACAAGTTACAAACAATATTTGTTAAAACGATGTTTATGTTAGCAAACAAATACGGCGATATGGCAACTAGATGAAGATTTCAGAGTGCGCGTGAAATAAAATTTTTAGCCACATTATTCTATTGAAAATAACATAATCGTTAACGTTACGTTTTAGGGATATGTTATATATGGACTTTTTCGATTCTAATATAAGTTCTGGAATTCCTCCTTGAAATATTGCAGGTACGTTTTGGGACACACTATATATATATATATATATATATATATATATATAGAGAGAGAGAGACATATGAACTGATGTATATATATATATATATATAAACATATGAACTGATGCTGACACAATCGGTGCTTTGCCAATTAGTTAAGTGCAAACACGCGGGTTAGAAACATTATAAAATCAGAATAACAAATAACAAATTATAATAATTTAAACGTGTAAATACGATAAACATAAATCACAATTTATGTGGTCAAGGATACTATTGCGGAGTTGAGAGACAATCAAAATGGTAAATTAGTATGCAAAATGTTCGTATAATTTGTGCGATTTAACAGAATCCCATTTGCTCGAGAGATGTCAGTAAAAGTTTAAGCAAATTTTCATATGACGAAAATTTGCGGAGATACGACACTTAGAAGTTTATTTTGGTATAATTAAATTGGCCAGACATTTATGTACTGCTGTTGAATATTTTTCGGCAACTTCATATTTTAGTATAGCTAAAGCTTACCGAAACGTAAAATCTATTGCACATTACGTGTTGCTTTTCTTAGTTCACGGAAATATTAAATAATGTGAGATCTGGGGAATATCTGTGCAAAGATTAACCGATTAAGCTAGTTAGACCCCTGGATGAAGTCATTTAATGTGTGGAATACTTAAAAGGTGTAACGTAACCACTAGCAAATCACTATTAAAATCAATGCTTTTACTTATATACAGGGCGAATCGTAAATGGCGGAAAATATTTACATCGCGCGATTCTGCATCAAAAACTGAGCCGAAGATTCTACAAGCGTTTTGCTCGAAAACATTTAGTTTTTGAAGAATTCTTAATTAAAGTTTTGTAAACTTAGCAATACTGTGTGGTCAGTCGTACTGAGCTGTGTGTTAAGTCGCCTGCGATTCACATAGCAACATACTTGATTTAATATGGAACCTAAGGAGATTGTATATAGGCATACTAGGCCTCCTTCATGGTAATATTCTAATTTTAATGTAGTGCTTGCATTTTTGAATTAGCAGTACATAATTAGTAAGGAAATATCGACTACGTTTTAAGTTTTTTATTTTGTAAATTACAGCAATTGCACAAAGTGGCTACCCCCAACTTCTATGCATTTCATACACCTACATATTATTATGTTCCCTTCTAGATTTTGAAGCATATTGTTATGTCGAATCATTATAACTGCTTCATTTACATACACAAATGCTTTTAATGTTCCCCACAAGAAAAAATCAAGACAGCTTAAATCTGGGCTTTTTGGTGGCCAAGGTAATGGACTGCCACGACCAATCCATCGTTCTGGAAATTCATGATTTAACCATTCTCGTGTATGAATTCCCTCAGTGTCCTGGTGCCCAGTCCATTTGAAAAAACATATTTCTTCTTAAATCTAATGGTACATCATCTAATAGATACCTAAAATTGGTGTCTAAGAATTCAACAAAATTATTCGCATTTAGGCGATCAGGCAAAATGTGTGGTCTTATAAGCCTAATACCAATAATACCACCCCATACATTAACGCTAAACCGAACTTGATGATTTGTTTGGTACAGGGGGCTTTCATAGGTCCATTGGTTCCTCCTCCTCAGTTATCAATCTTTTTGATTGCTTTGATTCCACACTATCTGCTTCCATCGTCTTGTATTTCTTGTCAGCCTTTTCAGTTCGGTGTAGTTATTGCATTGTAGGTCATTTATTATCTGAGATATATACTGGAACCTTGGTCTTCCTCTTGCATTTCGTCCATCGATTGCTCCTTCTACAATATTTTTAAGTAAACCCTCCCTTCTTAGGATATGTCTGATAGTCTTCTGGTAATAATCCCTAAACTCGATGATACGGAAGCAAGCCATTTTCTTGTAATAAGCGATGAACTGTTCTTTGGCTAACATCAAACCTTCTGGCAATGGATCGGGCACTTTGTTCTGGCTCATTTTCGACTACATTTAAGAAATTTTCTTCAACCAGTGGTAACAATACTCGATGAGGACGGCCTCTGTCAGCTACTGGAGTGGGTGCAGTTCTTCCATTGCTCGCAGCAAATTGTCGCTCCATTTTTGATCCAGAATCAGATGGTATGTCTATTATCCGCCATTTAAGATTCACCCTGTATATATATAAAAGTAAAACTATTGAATTTAAAAGTGATTTGCTAGTGGTTACGTTACACCTTTTAAGTAGAATTTCTGCTTTCTAAAAAATCAACATTTGTATAATCGGTCGTCAACTAAGAAAAATATGTTAAAACCACCATCAAGTATTTATCTTCTAAATGCACCTCGTAAAGAGTTATTTTGCACAATTTCTTGAGAAAAATTGTTGTAAACTCACCCTGACAGATATTTCCTTCTGAAAATGGACTTTACACTTGACGTAAGAGTACAAACGTACCATTACAAAAATAGGCAACCCAAAATATATATCACAAGATACTGCGCGATCTAAATTTTATTCACGGTATTATGAAACATAATGCCTGTTTGATATTCATGACAGTTTACTGGTTTAAGTAAAGCTCGTTCAACTAAACTTTGAATAATATGTATTCGAATGCATAAAAGAAAGCGACTTGGTTTTAATAGGTGAAATGTATGTAAATTTTTTTGTTAAACATTGCCACTATTGTATGAAGAAGTAAATTTAAATACAAGACAGCTTACGTGGTACCAGCAAGATAGCATCTCCGTGCACCATCATATAAACTGTCAAGCATACCAAACAGGCATCTCTAATTCATAATACCGTCAACAACAATTTATATACCCCAGTATCTTGATATATGTATTTTGGGTTGATTATTTTTGGAATGGTAGGCTCGTACTCCCGCGTGAATCACCCAGTGTATTAGTTCTGTGCTCTCCCACATAACTCAACGTTTTCGTTACCCCAAACTTACAAAACTACAAAACGTCAGATCTAAACACGAGCATTACGTAATGTGCTACGAATATGCACAGTTATCTATATCGAACCAGGTAAATTTTCCAAGCAAATAAAAAAAACTGGCTATACAATTTGTACGTGGATTATTGTGTACACAATGGGCTGCAACCATTCCTTACCCTGAAGGAAACAACTCTACACAAGATTTTAGTCACAAAATAAACACGTACATGACTAGTTAGCAGTTACGTATATTAGCAAAACATAACTTACGTCTCGATACATTCAATGGTTCGTATAAGGCACTCAAAAAAATGCAATAATAAAGTAATCACAATTCCTCTCGACAATGAAATATTTTTTTGTTATTCAATAAAATGTGGGGAGTTGCCAGCGAGTTCAGCTAGTTTTCACTATTTCTCGAACTAGTCAGTTGTTACCATTAAAACCAGATAAAATTGACTTTGCGCCTTTTATTTTATCTAGTAGTATATCTCACTCGTTTATTTGCCCTGTGTTGTGCAATTCTGCATTTACTGATAATTGTTAGCCGATTTTAATTTCGCGTTTGAAAACATTCTGCTTAAGCGAATAATAATTACGCGAAAAATGTATAATTAAAATTTAAAAATATTAATCTCTCGAAATTTATTATTTACTGTATTTTAAAAAGCACACTTTGTTTACATTTTACACATTACCAGCTATTATTGCAGAGCATCAATTTTTAATTAATATTTATTTTGTTGGCTAATATAGAGAACTATATCAACTCACAGTATGTAAAATATTTTCTGATGAGCATATGAGACATAATTGATATTCAAAAGACGCTAAGCTAAGTACTTCGCCTGGACTTTGTCATCAACCTTCTAAGCTTCCACGTAATCACACGTTATGTAAGCATACACATAGATATCCATTATTTAACAAACCCTATTTTCAGAATAACTGTTTTAGTTAAAAAACAACCAAACAATTTTACGTTATATCTATTGAATGACGAGAAATAATATTTCCCGGCCTTCTACTTAAACGATGCTACTGTAAAATGTCTGAGGTCGTATATAAGCTTGTTTGGTTAACGATCTGTA